>JASDQU010212880.1:0-14115 GCA_032191745.1 Picea mariana
ACAAGACCACTGGAAATTGTGCATACTGATCTAGTTGGACCATCTACAACAAAGGGTTTAAAAGGTGAGAAATACTTTATGTTATTAGTTGATGATTATACAAGAGTGATTGTAGTTTTCTTTCTCAAGAATAAGTCAGAAGCTTTTGAAAACTTCAAGATCTACAAGGAAATGGTTGAAAATGAGATGGATTCAAAAATCAAATGCTTGAGATCTGATAATGGAGGAGAGTTCACTTCAAATGAATTTATGTACTACTGCAGCAGTCATGGAATAAAAAGGCAATTCTTTGTTTCTATGACACCTCAACAGAATGGAGTTGTTGAAAGAAAGAACATGACAGTACAGTAAATGGCTCGTGTTATCACCTGCTATTTTGTATTAATTTTCCCTAAAGCGTCTTGTCCTTGTGCTATTTTTCCACTCAGATTTTCAAATTTTTCACCAGCTCTATCAAGCTCCCATCACCTAAATCCTTGACTCAACTGATCATCCAAAACAGTCATGTCCTCCATGAGTCAAAAATTTGGTGAATACCCAAACCTATACCTACCCTTAACACTTATCTAAATCCCTTAGTTTTATCACTTCATTCATTTTTACCCTTATTTTCATATTCCCGTTGAAAATAAAAATATTCCTTTTATTAAGTACCCTTATCCTATCCACAAAGTCATGTGTTAAGCCTCATAAGCCCAAAGCCCTTAGAAAATAGAAAAAAAGGTTTATTATTATTAATATAAATATTTTATATTTATTTTAATATTTAATCCAATATTTAATTTATGGAATCACGTCAAATCATGGGCACGAATCTCAATTTATAATGTGGAAAAGTCAAAGGTTGGATGGAGGGAGCACATACATATCGGGGATTGAAGTAGCGAGGAGGTTAATTATGTGAAGGCGGGCCGGGGAAAACTACGGTGCTTTCTTTCGTGGACACGTGTTTTTACGTGGAGCATATCAGGGGTAAAAGCAGTTTGGATTAAACCACTCTAGCCCAAGCCTGATGTAATAAATTCACCATTTATCATATGTTTAATGTGTGGCATTTTTCCAAGAGTGCATTTCAACAACAATTATGGAATTTCTAATAAATGAAATTCCTCCTCACGATGAAAAGGTTTTACAAAGGTAAGATTTAAGTTTTACAAATTAAAGAAATTAATGTTTATTTCCATGCAAAAGATTTAAATGGAAAGATTCACATGAACGAAGACTTGGATAATTCTTTATCCAAATATTTATATAAGTAAAAGAAGAAGATAAAATGTATTTTACCAAAGACAGTAAACTGGAAAAAACACACAGTAAATGTTTTTCTACAGTGAAACGGTAAACTGGAAAAACAATACATAGTAAATGCTTTTCACAGGGAAATAGTAACAGTAAATTTTTTTTACAGTGAAATGGTGAATTGGGCCAAACAAGACATGATTTTAAAGAACCACGGGCATGAATTAAATTATGGAAATTTAATTCTACAGGATAGAAAATATTTGGGAATTATTTTTATTTCAAATATATTATTCCCAAATGTTTAATGAGAATATGGGTTGGCAGAAGTGCAAGGGCACAGTTCTGGTTGTTCTGAACTCCATTGTAATTTTCTGGGACTGAATTGAATACATATGCAGAAGATTTTGAAGTCTCTATGAAAAGATTCTAATGGTGGTGATATGAGCCTTGTCTTCCCTCATTGTATGTATTTCCTGTGTTCTTTAATTCCATTTACACTGTCTTCTTTTTGAATTAGATATTTAAAGGCCTGGAATTCATCTTGTGATGCTCTCGGCTAAAGGAATTTTAACTGTGTATTTCTTCCTAACTAATTCATAATTCATTTTATTAATGCTCTAATACAGTTATTTGTTTTCTCTTTCTTTCTACAATCTTCTTAAATTCAATTTATAACTCAGATTCATTGTCTCACTTACCCTTTATCCTCTGGAGAGTTCTATTGGCTGATCATTGTTTTCATTCACTTTCAGAATTTTGACTCCATAGTCCTGAGTGTTCCTCCCCTTCCTTGCCAACAACTTTATTAAAACCCCCCAAAACAAACTAAATATAGCCACCAATTTACAAATAAATATCAAGTGACACGAGAGAGCCCTCTCTGAGTTGAGTAGGCTAGTGCCTCAGCTCTAAAGCTGGTTGAAATAGTTACATCTATCGTTTGTCTATCAGTCAGACAAAATTTACAGAGTGCTAACATCTCGAAAAATGCTAATGGATTCCAAATTGACAAATATTTTTTGGACATAGGCAGTGCATACAACAGTTCACATTCAAAACAGAGTAATGCTCAGAAACAACATTGAAAAAACTCCCTACGAGCTATGGAAAGGAAGACCAACAAATGTGAAGAACTTAAGAGTTTTTGGGAATAAATGCTACATCAAAGAGAAGATGGAAGAATGAGAAAGTTTGACTCTCATGTGTACAAAGGAGTACTTGTTGGTTACTCAAGTACAAGGAAAGCATACAAGTGTTACAACCTGATATTGAAAAAAGTTATGGAAAGCATCAACATAACAATTGATGAAACAGGTAGACAAGAATTAAAGGAAGAAGAAAATGAATCAATTGAACAACTTTACGAAGAAGAAGCAGAAGATGAAAAGGAAGTATAAGGGGAAGATGAAGAAGATCTGACATAAGTAGAAGAGAAAGTTCAACAAATGCCTCCAAATACACCTAGAAGATGAGTATAGAAGAATCATCCTTCAGATCATATTATCGGAAACAAAGATGCAGGAGTTGAGACTAGAAGAAGAATCCATTCACTAGAACAAACACACCTAGAACTCTCATCTATGATTGAACCAACCTATTTTGAAAAGGCCAGCAAGGATGAATTTTGGAATAAGGCCATGGATGAAGAATTGGATCAAATAGAGAAAAATGATACTTGGGAATTGGTTCCAAGACTAAAGGATAAGAATGTGATCGGCACAAAGTGGGTATACAGGAATAAATTGAATGAAGATGGACAGGTTACAAGGAACAAAGCTAGATTGGTATGTAAAGGATATGCACAGGTTGAAGGAATCGACTTTGAAGAGACAGTTTTCCCAATTGTCAGAATGGAAGCAATCTGATTGCTTTTAGCTTATGCATGCTCCAAAAATATTAAATTATATCAGATGGACATAAAATCAACTTTTCTGAATGGGGAACTTTAAGAAGAAGTCTACATTGAACAACCAGAAGGATTTTAGTTGTCAGAGAACGTAGATTATGTGTGTAAATTAAAGAAGGTCGTGTATTGTCTAAAACGGGCTCCTAGAGCATGGTACTCTAGACTGGATAAATATATATAACATGTGGGGTTCAGAAAAGGAAGTGAAGACAACAACCTCTACATCAAGGTAAGTCAAGATAGTATTCTATTAATTCAAGTTTATGTTGATGATATTATTTTTGGTAGTGATAATGACATGTTAAGACAGAAATTTGCAAAGGATATGTAAAATGAATTTGAAATGTCATTACTTGGAGAAGTATCCTTCTTTCTGGGACTTCAAATACGTCAAAGCCACCAAGGAATTTTTATTTCTCAAACCAAGTATATCAGAGAAATGATAAAAAGGTTTGGAATGGAAGATTGCAAACCAATTGAAAGTTAAGAAAAGATGATGATTCAAAGTCTACAGATCAGAGGCAATACATGTCAATGATTGGTAGCCTACTATATGTGACAACATCCAGACCAGATGTAATATAGGTAGTTAGACAGGTGGAATGATTTCAAGCAGCACCAAAGGAATCACATGTATTAGCAGTGAAGAGGATTTTCATATATATCAAAGGAACAAAAGAGTTTGGATTATGGTATCCAAAAGAAAATGATCTATCATTTATTGCCTACATAGATACATATTGGGTAGGTTGTATTGATGATCGATGAAACACCAGTGGAGCATTGTTATACTTAGGTGAGTGTTTAGTATCATGGATAAGCAAGAAACAATCATCAGTATCTTTATCTACAGTCAAAACAGAGTATATAGCAGCAACAACATGTTGTACACATGTTCTTTGGATGAAACAAACTATGACAAATATACAGGTTGAGTATGATGATCTCATTCCAATCTATTGTGATAATACAAGCGTCATCGGTATCTCAAAGAACCTAGTGATGCACTCCAAGACAAAACACATTCCAATCAAGTATCACTTTCTATGGGAACGGGTTGCAGAAAAGAACATCAGAGTTGAGTATGTGGGCACAAAAGAACAAGTGGTAGACATCCTTACAAAACCAATTCCACAGGAATCCTTTGAGTGTTTTCACCAAAGACTCGAAGTTACTTCTACTCCAAAATGAATGTTTTTGAATGCTTATCTTATATGTCTTATATGTACATGAGGAAGCACCATAAAGAGGACAGTTCAGTCAGGAGGAGTAGCCCTGAATGGAAAGATACCTTTGCCATTGATGACAAAGGGGGAGAGATTTATCAAATGCAGAGGACAGAGACATGGTTTCAGGGGAAGCAATGGTCACAGAGATGCAACGGAAAGAGGCATGTTTCTAGGGGGAGCATGAGTGATATGATTTCAGTATTGCATCATAGTGTTGCCATCAATGCCAAGGGGGAGATTTTTGATTAAGGTTGGTTGTCATTGATGTCAACCCTTGAAGAAATCCCAATAGCACAAACATTTGGGTAATGGGCCCAAGTTTTGTTTGATATAAATATGACTCATTAATGTATTTTCATGGTTGATAAGAAGTACAAATGGATGAACTCCAAAGTGGTCCCCTTATGGTGAAATCCCTCACGGGAAGACGCTTTGCAGATTGAATTATCCTAGAAGTATGGTTGGAGAACCCATGCTTAGTTGTGGAATAATGAGATGAAGGTCAGTGAATTTTTTAGTAAAACTATCCTATATGGATATTGTTTTTCATACCATTTCCAGTGGTATGTGGAACGTCACATAACTCCTCACGGTTAGAGAGTTATGGCCATATGAAGTTGAATAACCCTCATGAGTCATATAGAAGCCCCCAAAAGTCAATTGTTTGCAAAAGAAATTATTTAAATAATAAAGTAAATGGATAACTCCCTAAAATAAGGAAAGTGTGATGCTACATGAAAGTATAAATAAGAGACAAGGCTCTCTCATTTAAACGCAATTAAATATCATTGAATATCTATTTTTGTGAAAGGTTATTTGGGAAGGTATTATTGATAGAGAAAACTTGCAGCAATAAAAGTGCGGCAGGAAAACCGTGGCAGAAAAAGTGCGGCCGAAAAATAACAGCAGAAAAAATGCGGCAAAAAAATCGTGGTAGAAAAAGTGTGGAAGAAAAATCGTGATAGCAACATGGTTGGGGTCTCTTTATGATATATATGACACATCTTGTTTGAGGTATGTTTTGTGATCTAGGGTTTATCTCTTGACATGGTATTGGATGTTCAGTATTGCTGCATATATCAAATTTGTTGAGAGATACAATTGGTATTTTGTTGTTGGTATTTGGCATATGGGTATTGGTCTTTTGGTTGTGATGTGTTGCTGAAGTTGTTGGTTTATCTTGAGGCTACATAATAATGAGGTTGTGGCACATGGTTTGATGTAAGGGTTTATGGTATTTAGTTTATGGATAGAGTGATGAATTGTTAGATAACTTTTGATGGTTATATTGGTGTATGTATTTGGTATATGGTTGAGATACATGTTGGTTACATGGTTGAGACAAGTAGTTGATGAGTTGGCACATAAATAAGGTGTATAGTTGATGATGTTGGTACATATTGATGAATCAAGATTGATGCATGGTACATGTTGGTTCAGGTTATTGGTACAGGTTGTTTGGTGTAGGTTGATTGGTACAGGTTGTTAGAGGTTATTGGTACAGGTTGACAATGACAGGTTGATAGTGGCAGTGGTTGATTCAGTGATGGTGACAGGTTTTCTACATTTGGCATTTATATTTCAGGGTGGTTGGATGTGGCAAGGATAGGTGGTTGTAGCCACCTTCTAGTTGTAGCAGGAGAACTTAGGGTGTTGTAGCCTCCTTCTGGTTGTAGCCAAAGAATTGAGAAGTTGGAGCTTCCCTCAAGTTGTAGCCTGAGAAACTAGGGGCTTGGATCCTCCTTCCAGTTGTAGTTGGAAAACAAATGAAGTTGGTGCTTCCAATGAATGTAATTCTTCAAAATCTATAATAAAAACCATTATGTGGTTTTCCCCCTCTTTGGGTTTCCATGTAAAAACACTGGTGCACTGTGTATGTGTGTGATTGATCATTTTTTCATTGTTTATTTACTCTGTAACTATTGGATGATAATGCTACATTGATGTAACACTTGAATTTTTGGAGAAAAATGATTATATTTCTCTATTATTGATTCGCCCCCCCTCTCAGTAATCTAACAACCTTGATGTAGAGGTTGTTGTCTACATTTTATTTCTTGAACCCTTGTTGTTGTAAGTATCTATCTAGTCTAGAATACCATTCTCTAAGGGGATGTTTGAGACCATACAAGGCCTTCTTTAATATGAAAACATAATCTTCATTTTTTGATAACTAAAATCCTTTTGGTTGCTTAATGTAGACTTCTTCTTCCAGTTCTCCATTTAGAAAAGTTGATTTGACGTCCATCTGGTACACTTTAATATTCTTTGAACATGCATAAGATAGTATCAATCTGATTGCTTCCATTCTGGAAAATGGGGCATATGTCTCTTCAAATTCGATACCTTCAACCTGTGTGTATCCTTCACATATCAATCTATCTTTGTTCATGGTAACCTGTCCATCTTCATCGAATTTATTTCTGAAGATCCATTTTGTGTTGATCACATTATTGTACCTTGATCTTAGAACCAATTCCCAAGTGCCATTCTTCTCTATCTGATCAAATTCTTCATCCATGGACTTTATCCATAATTTATCCTTGTTGGATTCTTCAAAATTGTTTGGCTCAATCAAAGATAAGAGTGGTAGGTGTAGTTGTTCTGGTGAATGAATTCTTCTTCTAGTCTCAACTCTTGCATCTTTGTTCTCAATAATCTGATCTGATGAATGATTATTTTGTACTTTTTTGATAGGTGTCTTTGTAGTACTTGTTTCTCTTTCTCTTCTACTTCTATTTGATCTTCTTCATCTTCCCCTTCTGTTTCTTCTTCATCCTTTGCTTCTTCTTCGTAAACATGTTCCACTGACTATTTTTATTCTTCCTTTAATTTTTGTCCACATGTCTCATAAACCACTACATTGATGCTTTCCACAACTTTTTTGAGCCTTAGATTGTAACATTTGTATACTTTATTTGTACTTGAGTAAATAAAAAGTACGTCTTTGTCTACACGAGAATCAAACTTTTCCATTCTTCCATCTTCTCTTTTGATGTAGCATTTGCTTCCAAAGACTCTGAAGTGCTTCACATTTTCTAGCCTTCCTTTCCATAGCTCGTAAGGAGTTTTTTCACCATTGTTCTAAAGTGTTACTCTATTTTGAATGTGAACTATTGTATGCACTGCATGTGTCCAAAAAAAGTATTTCAACTTGGAATCCATTAACATTGTTCAATCCATTTCATGTATTTCCATGTTCTTTCTTTCGACGATCCCATTTTGTTGAGGTGTTCTAGTAATAGAGAATTGTCTTTTTATACCATGCTTGTTGCATAAATCCATAAATTCCTTTGAAGTAAACCCTCCTTCATTATCAGATCTCAAGCATTTGATTTTGGAATCCATTTCATTTTCAACTATTTCCTTGTATACCTTGAAGTTTTCAAATGCTTCTGACTTATTCCCGAGAAAAAAAACTACAGCCATTCTTATATAATCATCAACCAATAACATAAAGTATTTCTCACCTTTTAAACCCTTTGTTATAGTTGGTCCAACTATATCAGTATGCACAATTTCCATTTGTCTTGTCATTGAGAATTTCTTTGATTTGAACATGGTTTTTGTTTTCTTTCCTCGTTGACAATGCTTGCATAAAGTGTTGGTTGGCTTTGTGATCTGGGGCATTTCTCTGACTGCTTCATTTTTGCTGACTTTGACGAGGTTATTGAATTTTATGTGACTCATTCTTTTTTTCCATAGCCAAAGTTCATCTTCCTTCCCTAGACGACACTTTTCATTTCCAATTTCACTTAATACATATATGTTGTTTGAAGTTATTACAGTTGTTGAAACCAATTTTCCTAAACCTGCTTTTATTAACTCACATTTTTGTGAATAAAACATAATCTTGTGACCTTGGTCACACATTTGACTTACACTTATAAGATTATGTTTCATATCTTCCACTAGTAGAACATTTTCTGCCTTGGTATCCTTGTTTCCAATTATGGTTGTGCCCTTTATAATGATTATAGTTGAGTCGTCATTTCCAAAGGAGGTTGATCCATCTATTTCCTTTCTCAATGTTAGAAACCTATCTTCATCACCTGTCATGTGCTTTGAGAACCCACTGTCAACACACCAATCATGTTTTTTATTCTTAGCTTGTAGATCAAGTGTGCATTCTTAATTGCTATATTAATTCCGCTTTCTTATCCATGTTCTCTTCTGAGGTTCATGTCTGTGACTGTTGTGATTCTATTGTGATTCTCTAAGAGGGAATGTCATTCTACAATATTTGTCCATGTGTCCAAATTTATTGCACTTGTAGCATTCCACTTCAGTTCTCAATGATTCAAACATGTTGCAGCTTCTTCTATGTGTTTCACTAGGCCTTTGAATGTTGATAATGTCATCCAAAACTTTTGAGTTGTTCTACATATTTTTCTTTTGAAGATCATTTCTCAATGTGACAATCTTTGCTTCTGAATTTCCAATGATCCTATATCTTTCTTCTAAATTTTCTTTGAGTGCTTCTTCAATTATTTTATCTTCTTTTATTTGAATCTTTAATTCCACGATCATTTTCCCTAGTTATTGAATGTCTTCTTTTTTGTCTAGTTCTTCTTGGAGATTCTTGCTTTTCTTCTTTTCTCTTTTTATAACTTCTATATCACTCAACAGTTCTTCTTGGTAGTCATTTCTTTCTCTTCATATTCTTCTTCAATGTCTTCTATATCAGAATCTTCTATTTCCATGAATAGAACTCTTTATGTCTCACTTTCACTAACTTCATCTTCATCTGATGAGGAGTTGTCTTCTTTGGTGCATAAACGTTTCTTGAAGACTTTCTTTTTTGTTCTTTTTCCTTTATATGTTTGTTTTCTATTTTAATCATCTTCATCGTTTCTTTTATTTTTCTTATTATGACATTTGTTAGCAAATGACCAATACCATCACAGTTAAAACAAATCAATGGAATCTTACCTTTCTATATGTCCTCGGTTCCCTTTTTCAATCTTCTGACAAAGTTGGCCACTTCTTCATCATCTTCTGAGATGTCATTATTGTTGTTATATTACTTTTATTTTTTCTTTCCCTTTTTCTTTGACCTTTTGGATGCTTTGAATGTTGTTTATTTTATACCTATATTTTCCTTTTTAGATCTGATCATTTCATAGGCTGTGAAAATTCCATGCAATTCATCCATGCTTATTGAGTCTAGATATATTCTTTATTCTAGTGATGATATCTTGTGATCAAATCTCATTAGAAGATATCTTAGTACCTTTTGAAAAATTACAATTTCTTCTCTCAATCCTATGATTTCATTCATTATTTCATCATCTTGTAAGAAGTAAGTTGCAATATTTTCATCTTCCTTCATCTTTAGCTATTTGAATTGACCTCTGTAAGTTTGAAGCTTTGTTTCTTTGACTTTTGAATCTCCTTCATAAATATTTTCAAGTTTGTCCCAAATCTCTTTAGCGGATCTACAATGTATAACTTCGGTATATACTGAATCACAAAGACCAGTCAGAAGTGCATTTTCGGATTTTGAATTATTTAGATTGAGTTTCTTTCCATTGTTATTTGTTGGTAGAATTGTTGGTTCTTTGTATCCATCTATAAATGATTTCCAAACTTCAAATCCTTGTGCATGTACATATGTTTTCATCCTTATGCTCCATAATGCATACTTTTGTCCATCAAATTGTGGTATTTCATTTTTATACATATTGTTTCTCTCCATTATCTACCTCTCAATGGTTAAACTGATTTCTAAAGGAACCTACTATGATACCATTTGTTGGATTACTGAGGGGGGGGGTGAATCATTAATGGATATTTTTAATCCTTTTAACCATAGTATGTAAGTGTTCTTTATCTTTATGATCAATATAGAATTATCATACAATAAGTGCAGAGTAAATAAACCATGAACAAATGAACAATCATACACATACATAGTACACCAGTATTTTTTACGTGGAAAACCAATGCAGGAGAAAACCACATAATGATTTTTCTTATTTGTCTTTAAAAATTACATTCATTGGAAGCACCAACTTCCTTTATTTTCCAGCTGCAACTGGAAGGAGAGTCTGACTCCCTATTTCCAGGATACAACCTGAGGGAAGCTTCAACTCCTTAATTCTCTGGCTACAACCAGAAGGAGGCTACAACGCCCTACATTCTCCAACTACAACCAGAAGGTGGCTACAACCATATATCCTTGCCCCATCCACCTACCTTGAAATATAAGTGCCAAATGTAGAAACTAAATGTCATTGTCACAACCTGTTCTGTCAAATCTATCACTAAGAAAATTGTCATTGTATACTCATCAACTAATCTAATATGATCACATATACTTAAAACACTATACCACAAGTATGTACCTCAAACCATGTGCTAGAACCTCACCGTTATACAACTTCTATCTGTACCAATAACTTCAACAACATACCTCAACCAAAATCCATCAAACATGATTCAATATTAAAATTTAGTAGATCTGCCTAAGATCAACTCAACAACAAGCCCTAAACTTCCAAGAGGGAATCCAATAGATTTACAAGGCAAACCCTCAACCAGATTCATAAATTCAACACTACACATATAAAAACCATACATTTTTTCTTCTTGTAGTGTTCTATTGTTGTGGTTTTGTTGTCGCAATTCTACTGCCGCAATTTTTCTGCCACACATTTTTTGTTGCGGTTTTTCTGGCACACTTTTTCTGTTGCGGTTTTTCTACCACGATTTTATTTCTGCACTTTTACTGCCATGATTTTTTTGCCACACTTTTTCTGCCATGATTTTCTTGCCGCACTTTTCTTGCTGCACTTTTCCTGCCGCACTTTTCTCTATCAATAATACCTGCCCAAATAACCTTTCACAAAATATATATTCAATGATATTCATTAGGTTCTAATGGGAGATCTTTCCTCTCTTATTTATACTTCCATGTAGTTTCCTCAAGGGGTTACCTTATAACCAACTTAACCCACTTTCCTTCTTTTAGGGATAACCCACTTCTAACCACTTGTCCACTTCTAACTCACTTTGCTACAAACAATAAATTCTCAACTTCTAGTTGCAACTAAATTATTTTTAATTATTTTCTTATTGCAACAACTTAACCCATGACTAACTCCTAGTTTCCCCACTTGACTAGTCAACTTCTTCTAGCAGCTTCTAGAATTAATTTGACTTCTTTGACCTTCTAGATAACTCATGAGGGTTCTCCACTTCACCAAGCCATAACTCTCTAACCTTGAGGAGTTGTCTGACATTCTACATATCATCGGAAATGGCATGACATGTACTATCCATCTAGAATAGTCTTACTTGCAAATATATTAAACTTCATACCATTATACATCATTCAAACTAAAGTCCCTTAATCATGTTGTTGGGGCTACCAAAATTTGCTACCAAACTTGCTTCAAGGGTTGACATCAATGACAACCAACCCAAGTAATCAACACCTATAATTTCTAAACATACACTTTCAATATCTTACCAAATAAATTACAACCTTGTGTTTTCTTTCCCCTTGAAGTTTGATTGTACTAATCATTATTTTGTGTCTAAATGAAATACCAGAAATCTCCAAAATGGTGATGTTGTAACTTCCGTAAATCCCATAACCACTTTATTGAAATCTTAGTAAGTATAAGGCTTAGTATCAAATCCAATGTTTTGGATATTATAACCATGAGGGATATGTGCAATAACTAGGGAGTATTCTTTTTTAGAAACAATATTTGCAATTTGTTCACAATCACCTAATATCACTTTATATTGAATAGTTTCGAGCCCATTCCAAATGTAGTGATCAAGGGTGTCATCAAGCTGAACATTTTGAACATGTCTCCTTCTTTCTCTTTAAAACTTGGCTTTTTGCATAAAAAATTTGAAAGTTTTAGGTACTCCATCTGCATTCTTCTTTAGCATATTTAATGAAACAAACAAACATATAGTTATATATTTATAACTATTAAAATAGAAATAAATTAACTTACAAATGAATAATATGAATGTAATAAATCAACATACCTTTTTTAATGCAACAAAAAAAATGTTTCAATACTGTTGTAGAGTTTGAATCTGGATAGTTGAGTTTAACATCATCCCAATTTTCTCCATTCAATATATTCACCATTTCCTCTTGTATTCTCATATAGACTTTGTGACTAAATAAACAAAAAATATGTTATAATGATATATATAACAAAATACTTAAAACATTGATATGTTAAACTGTAAAAAATAATTTTCTTGTCCTAACATAAATAAAAATAACTCAACAAACTTATTTTTTAAATTCACCACACATTTCTTCCATTGACAATTCTCTCGACGTAACACATGATAATATAGTTATGATAAGCTTCTCATCCTTCACTCCTTGTATTAATCTCCAAGGTGTTATAGGCATATCATCTCGAAGATTTGGTATGTCGGGACATGTATTACTTGTGCCACATATCAATGGTTTATCCTTCTTAACTCTTTGATTTTTTATATTAATATTTTCCAATAGGGTGAATATCTCATCTATCAAATCTCATACTTGTCCAATTCTAAATCCCAATTGAAAATAGCTATCCACAACTCTAAATATATCACTTCCTTTGTGAATTTTTTATTTTGTATTTTCTTCATCAAGTGGGAATCCTATTTCCATACAACATTGCTTATGAAACTTGACATCAACATTTGATCTATTCCTATGACATATTTCAAAAAAATCATTATGGATAAATCTCACCCTTTGAATGAAATTCATGGACATTTTGTACTCATTGTCTATGTTATGATCCCATGCCAATAACTTTTCTTCTAAATCTGTTAAATTGGCTTAAATTATGCATTTGACTATCTCAAAAAGAGGATTATTGGGATATTCTTGTATCAATTCTCATCTAGCCTCTGTTGAATGATTTCCTCCAATCACATAATATTTGTGGTAAAAAAAAATTGATCTATCAAATTCTTCCCTCGTAAGAACTTCCACTGGGTCAACAAGAACTAAGCAATCAACCACATGTGCATGGGGATTGTACCTAATCAATGCTTTCAAATTGTGAATATACAAGTGATGTCGTTTTCTAATTTGATATTTTTCTTTCCCTTCTGTGGATTTATAAATTTGTTTCACATTCAATTGAAATGTGTGGCCATCATCAATTAAGATCATCATCCTCAATCTATTTCGAATGACATTTTGTATTGTTTTCATAATACCATCATCTATATCAACACCTGGTGTTATTTATCTTTTACCTTTAGGACTTTCACTATAATACTTCGATCTAACGATGGCTTCTTGAACATCATCAACAACATTTTTTTTCTTCCTCTTATGATTTAAATGTGTTTCATCTAAATCAATGATTTCTTCATTATCAATAGGAATGGACTCATCATCAGCCATCACTCTTTTGTGTTTATGTTGTTTATTATTTTTGCAAGAAGGAGTGATAACCTCATTGGGACTAATCTCAACAAAATCTTCATTTGGAGTTTCCTCATTTTTAAATGTAACCCTTTTAGGATTTCTAGAATGAGGATTTTTCTTTCTTCTTTCATGTTCTTGTTTGTCTACTCTTTTCCTTCCTTCTTGTGTCTTTTAAATATGAAAAGTGTTGATGACATCCATGATATTATTCTCTGTAGAGTAAATCCCCACTAACATAAGTGAAAGTCGTTCAACAAAATCCTGTAAAAATAAAATATAACATTTTCATGTTAAATAAAATTAAAAAATTATCATGATACTAA
>JASDQU010212881.1:8472-18525 GCA_032191745.1 Picea mariana
GGGGGGGAGGTAGAGTGCAATTAGGTGCCAGGGGTAGGGGGGAGGTAGTCTGGGGGGAAGGGTTGGTTACAAGTGTGGGGAATAATGTAGTGTCTAGGAGGTTTCTTTCCCAGCTGGTCAAGGTAGAGTAGTGATTGAAAAAGGTTTTTTAGTTTACCTGTACTAGAGTCTGATGCTTTTGAAACTTCGTCCTCCAACGGATCTGGATATTGGGCATATGAGTTCATCTCCGAGGAGTCTAAGCGGGTGGTCAGATCCACCAAGGAGCCTTTCGATAGTTCTTCTTCCAAGTAAATAGTGTAGTGCTTCTTGAGATGACCAATAAATCTACAAAGTGTGCATCTGAATGGGATGCCGATGTAGTCAATTGTTTGGCGTGTGAGATGATTTTTCCATTCAATGTTGATGGATTCTAGTAGTCCCTCCTGTATGTCCAGTTCTACTATGACCCTTGCTACCTTATTGGCAGGAGTTGCAATAGCCTCTTTGTCGATACTGATGAAGCATCCTAGAGAGTTTCCAATGGCCTCAAGTGCGTTTGCGTTCTAGAGGTTTAGAGGCAAGCCAGGGAGGAGGACCCAAAGGTGTCAAAGACTAAAGTATTCTTTTGAGGGATTGAAACTGATTATCTAATGTTTAAGCATAAGACTAGATCTATCAATGACCCATAAATGCTCAAGAATGATGGTGGAATCTTCAACAGATTTAAAATGGAAGATATACCAGTCATGAGGGGATAGGAGATCTCTGGGACATATCCCAGAAGTGGGATCCAAGAGGAAGCCACCCATTATACAAGGTCTAAGTTGCGGATACGTTTTTAGGATAGACATCCTACAAGGTTGCAGAGGGACAATTTGATAGAGTCCTCCAGGCCAATATCTGCACCGAGCACCATTTTTTCTTTGATTTGCTGGTACGCCACGATCTGAGGTTTGGACTCTCGATGGGGTTCAGAGCTCACTCCACGTGAAGCAGTGTGAGGGTGAGCTGGGGGTGTGCAGGAGGAAATATGGGAGGGGGGTATGACAGGGATGTGCCGACGAAATTTTTTGTGGTCGAGGAGGAAAATGGACGAATTTTGGGATGTTCGTAGGTAGAGTGGTCTAGGCATATGAAGTGTTAGAAGTTGGTAGAAGGTCATGGTTAGGTTGTGAAGGTTGGAGGGGAAGGGAAAAAGAAGGAGGGGGACCAGGATGTAGAGGCAGGGAGTTGTGGAGCGATGAGAGCTCGTCTAATGTTTTGAATAATCCTGCGTTGAACCAAACAACCTCGTCATTTGCACTCAATAATTTAAAATCACTTCAAAATTAAAACCATAATTTGGAGGTAAGTTTATTTTTATAAACCATCAAATACTTTTGGAAGATATATATTAATATGAAACAAATTAAGAAAGCTCAATATGGATGGAAACATGAGAGAACCCATAATTTTGACATATGTTAAATTATCAAAAGGTTTTAGATGATACACATTAAGATGAAGGAAATGGATAGAAAAAGAAAAAGAATGGGACAAACCATAATTTTAACAGTTTATTTGTAAAAATTATATATATTTTTAAGAAGATATATATTAATATGAAACACATAAAGGCACATGATTAGAGAAAGAATTGGATATAAGTTTGCAATATCTTCCAAATGTGAAGACAAAAGTATTGTTATAGATGAATTAGGGAAGAGATGGTAAGCTAAAGAAAAAATAATGGCGGTGTTAAAATAAAGGGCGGGACGATGCTTATGAAGAGCCCAAGTAGGTCATAGCTCCTTCGGTTGGGTGAATATGATTGATGAACTTTGAATATTTACCATTTAGGGGCTTTATATAACATACTAGCTAAGTTTTTAGCTAGTCGAATTACCTTTTCCCAATAAATATCATAGAAAAAAAATTATGCATCGCATAAAATGAGTGCCATTAAAATGTTAGATTTTCATGGGTAATGTTAAAATTAAATTCTAGGTCTCATAGAAGGAAGATATGTGTATAATATCATACCATATTAAATGGAATGGAATTCATGGTAAATTTATTCTAATTTGTGCTTAGATAAGAGATGTGACACATTCTTATAAAAAAATAAAAATCATTTAAATTTTTTTGTTTTCTAACGTGTTTATGAATTAATCCATGGGAAATTCATGGGAATATAAGTTGTCAAAATCACTTGGGTTTCAAACTTGGATTTCTATACAAAACAAGGCCCATCGAAGCCTATGATTGATTTCACAATAAAAATCATTTAATTACTTCAATGCAATGTTTTAAAAAATACCCAAATATTTATGTAAATAACAAATAATTTTAAATTGTTTTTCCATGTCGACCCTTGTGATCTAGGTGGATATCGGTGACCACCCACCTTTTCCGACTAGCTCAAAACAGTTTTATGGCAATTTTGGCAATTTACTATTTTTAGTAGTTTTTAACCTCCAGGGCCATTTTGAGGGCCTAAATGAAGTTTTTTCAGGATAAAGCTTCTCAATTATAGACTAAGGCATGATTGTGCCTCCACAATAAATCTCCATGATGATACCTTTCCAATGGGCTATCATACGCCTAAAACAAAGATCGTATGCAAAAGTTACGACTCCAGGAAGTTGATGTACTAACTTACCCAAACGGGGCCCACATGTCTTTTGGTGCTTCAGCTCCTAGGGTTAGGTTTTTGGATGTATAGGATTTTTGGAATTCATGTTTATTGTAAAAATGTCTTTGAAGCCTGATTGTAATCATCTTCTTGCGAATGCAAGTAGCCATCACATCTCTTCTCAGAGATACGTTGCCACCATTCTAGCGAGTCTTTCACTCTGTATTTTTACAGTCTATGTACATTTCTTTCATTAATAGAAATCATTTATTACTGCATATATGTGTTTATGTTTGCATATATGATACATTTATGTTACATTATTGAATATATGTGATATCTCGGTGCATTTCTTTATTATATCTCTGCTCTCATTTCGTGCCGAAAATAATTTGGATCAGTGATATCAGAGCAGGCTACTCTTGATCATTTTTCAGTGCATGTCCCCGACGAGGTCTGAGTATAGAAAGTTGGGTATCAATCTTGTCTCTCTTGAAGGAAATCACTCTCGCACACCGAATAAACCCTTCGTGGCAGAAGAAAAGAAAAATGACGGAGCAGACGATCCTATAAGTCTGTTGCTTGAGCAATATCTCACACAACAGAGGGATGAAATGATGGATAATGTTTCCCACATCCTTCAATGCCTTCTGATAGCATCAGGTGCATCTTCATCAAGTGGCCACTTTGGAGGCACCTTGCATTTTAAGGTATAGGTCAATGTTGATATTCCTTTATTTGAAGGTCAGATAGATGTGGATGCCCTAGATAAATGGTTAAATATGTTAGAAGGTTATTTCTCTGTTCACAATTTTTTCGATAGAGAAAAGATCATCTTTGCGCTCCTTAAGGCTCTCTCCCATGTCAAACATTAGTTGGAAACTTACTAGGAGTAAATTTCCACATAGGAGTCTGGAATATATGGGGCCGAGAGCACTTGGGATTTTTTTGCGGTTGTGGTAAATGAACAGTATTACCTTATTGGAAACTATGAGGACCAGTACATGAGATGGACCACACTGCGGTAAGAGAGGGGCCAAGCAGTTCTAGAGTTCACCAATACCTTCCATACCTTGCGCACCAAGCTGGGTATTAAAGACTCCGAACGACATTTGGTTCTGAAATATCATGGGGCTCTACACAAATACATCCAAACTGAAATGGATTTTCTAGACATCTCATCACTCGGTGATGCCTATCGATATGTTGTTAAAATTGAGCAGAAATTTAAGAACCAGAACAAACGGGAGTTTGGGTCTACAAATATGCAACAACCAAATTATGACAAACATAACCCAACAAATAGTCTCCCAAAAACTAGTCCAATCCATAGGAAGAGAAGGGTCATGGGAAGACAAAGAAGGAAATTAGAAAATGGTTTTATTTTTACAAAATCCCCCGACACAACACCGATGAATGTCGCTCAAAACAGTAATTGGTGGTTGAGATCAAAGACAAGGAGCCAAACCCTGATTCAGAATCTGACTCTGAAAATACTGTTAAAGGATAGATCATAGATGTAGACCCCACTGCTATTATCGCGACCACAACAATTCAACCAAAAGAACCAATAGATCCTGAAGAGGGGGAGCACCTTTTTCATTCAAAGATGCAGGTGAAGGGGACCCTGCTGCATTTTATTGTTGATAGTGGAAGCCAAAAGAACCTCATCTTAGCAGAGGTCTTCAAATAGTTGGAATTGTCGACAACACCACACTCACAACCATACAAAATTGGGTGGCTTCGCTAGGGATGAGATCTTCATGTCAACCAATAGTGTCGATTATCATACGGAATCCAACCCTTCAAGGATAAGGTATTATGTGATGTTTCCCCACTAGATGTTTGTGATGTTCTCTTGGGCCAACAATATATGTGGAAGCACCATGTTGTTTATGAGTCTCGACTCCACAGTGCCATTGTTTCTATGGGGGGTCATCTCTACAGAATACCAGAGGTACTTCCAACTACTATTCCACCAAAAAATTGCCACAAGGTAGTATCTCATACTACAAATTTCATCTTCTTCACAATCTATTTAAAAGGGCAACAAAAGGACAATGCAACCACTACAACCTCGCCCCAAGCACCTTCTATCCAACATAAATAGGTCGAAAAGGTTGTAGAAAAGCACAAAGATTTCTTCTGCACACCATCCTCTCATGTATCTCGATTTCTTCTGCACACCATCTTCCAACTACTATTCCACCAAAAAATTGCCACAAGGTAGTATCTCAGACTACAAATTTCATCTTCTTCACAATCTGTTTAAAAGGGGAACAAAGGACAATGCAACCACTACAACCTCGCTCCAAGCACCTTCTATCCAACATAAATAGGTCGAAAAGGTTGTAGAAAAGCGCAAATATTTCTTCTGCACACCATCCTCTCATGTATCTCGACTTGTTGAATAGCCTCAGCCTCAACAGGTTATTGAGCAGTGCGACGTCTCCAGCAAGGCACACAGCTCACCAAGATGCAGATTCAACAAACGCTTTTCCCCCTCCCCCAGGAACTCAACGCAATGGATACCATTGCTTCCTAAGGAGGGAGGATTGATCTAGGTGGATATCGGTGTCCACCCAACTTTTTCAACTGGTTAAAAACAATTTTCTGGCAATTTTGGCAATTTACTATTTTTAGTAGTTTTTAACTTCCGAGGCCATTTTGATGGCCTAAATTAATGTTTTTCGGGATCACGCTTATCAATTATAGCCAAAGGAATTATTGAGCCCCCAAAATGAATCTCCTCGACGATGCCTTTACAATGGGCTATCATGCGCCTAAAACGAAGATCATATGCAAAAGTTACGACCACAGGAAGTTGATGTACATTACTTACCCAAACAGGGCCCACATGAGTTTTGGTGCTTCATCTCCTAGGGTTAGCTTTTTGGATGTCTAGGTTTTTTGGCATTCTTTTTTATCGTAAAAAGGCTTTTGAAGCCTCATTGTAATCATCTTCTTGCGAATGTGAGTAGCAGTCACATTTCTTCTTAGAGATAAGATGCCACCATTCTAGCGAGTCTTTCACTCTATATTTTTACAGTCTATGTACATTTCTTTCATTAATATAAATCGTGTACTATTGTATATATTTGTTTATGGTTGCGTCTCTGATACATTTTTGTTACATTATTGAATATCTACGATATCTCTGTGCATTTCTTTATTATATCTCCACTCTCATTTCATGCCGAAAATAATCCGGAACACCTTGACTCTAAAATAGGTGGTAGGCTCCCTTCACTTGTGTCTACTCTTCTGGAGTCTTTCCAACAAAGGCCTCAATCCCAATGTTGTTTCTGACAATGTCTTCCATTGATTTAGCCAATAAACTGTATTTCATTCACTAGATCCAAAATCCATGCAAGAACATGAGAATGGGAAATAACTCTCTTTTATTTCTTACCCATCCTAACTAATACAATGAAAGTTGAACTCCTTATAACTACTATATGATATTTTTGGAAAAAAAACCAATTTTAGAAAATTCTAGCATGACTCTAAAACTGACCAATAACTAAAAGCTAACTAGAGAGACACTTTTTGTCAACTTGTTTTTCTAATTAGGTGCATGAACTAAGAAATAATTAATAATTACTAATTTAAAAATTCTAGTAAAAACACTAAAACGCCAATTTGAGGCATTATATGAAGGAATTTTTCCCCGAAAAAGTGTAGAAACGATGTTCGATCTGCAGGGTCATATCATCATGATAGCATAATCTTTGAGACACAACTCTCTATAAAATTGCATCCCAAACGGATAACTGATTCAAAATTTATGACCCTGACCCTCGAAAATCCATGAATCATTCCCCTCCGATTGAAAAAAACACAACTCCTTCAAGTTATTGTCTTCATGTTTTTGCCACTTAACAGGATCTAAGTTCACCAAGTCCCCCTTTATAATCCATGTACTCTCTATTGGTGATACACCTTCTGTAATACCCCTCAAATAAATTATTTGACATGTTAATAAATTTCCTTAATGGGAAAATTTGAAATGTGAATTGGTAAGGAAATTTTACTCTTATTAATGTAATTATTGTGCAAGAAAGTGACTTTCCAAGTGTCTTGATTTACTGGATAGATGTAAGAGACAAGATTTTTATTTAATTAACAAATGAAGGAATAGAAGGAAAAACCAAGTTAAAAGAGGTGATTATGAATCCATGAGTGGGGAACAAGATGAAGCCAACCCTGGGCATGAAAGTGCATGTGTGGGAAGTCAATCTGGATGATCGACACACCCTAAAAATCAAGGATTTCCAAGATGCAAAAATTCCCAAGAGGAAAAAGATCTTTGGAAAAAGGACTAAGACCTAGGAAAACTAATAAATACACATGTTTGAGGAGGCACGACGCGGCTTAGCATGTGGAACAAAGGAATAAACTCTGGAAGAATTGTTTTCAAAACCATAGATATAAGGAGTTGTTGTGTGAGGACTGATTTGTTAGGAAACTGCAGAAATACAAATACTTGCTGATAGGAAGACTGGGGGTGACTGGATTAAGTAAAGCTGGTTGATCCTCTCTACGGTTGGGTGGAACTTCCATGTTCCTTTTGTTTTCCATGTTCCATTTATATATGTTTCCTATCATGTCGTTATTTTCTTAAAAATATTACAATGTGCATTTGCTACTATATATTTGGAATAGTAAAGTAACATGTAAACTTATAGAACAATGTACTCTAATATTTTGATCATTATGAAAGAAATAGATATAAATAGGATATCAATATAAACGATGATATATGACTTAAATATTCATATAATAGCTAAGTATATATGTATACATATATAATTCCAAATGCTTACATATATGTTTTAGTGTGCAAATATAAATTCCAAAAAAAACATGATATGGATAAGAATCTCTCAAATTGTGGAAGAATCACATTAAAATATGATGAATTATTACATTTCAACAAGTTGTTTCCAGTTCTAATAAAGTTCCATAATGCTTTAAATATATGTTTTAGTGTGCAAATATAAATTCCAAAGAAACCATGATATGGATAAGAATCTCTCAAATTGTGGAAGAATCACATAAATATGATGAATTATTACATTTCAACAAGTTGTTCCCAGTTCTAATAAAGTTCCATAATGCTTTAAATAAACTGTAAAAAAATTGTTTTCTCAGCTACAGACTATCTAGTCAATGTTTTTCTTCTATGTTAATCTGTCGGGTAAAATAATTTACAAAGAAGATGATTTTTTTGATTTCCTCCTTGGAGGACAAGGAAAGGAAAACGATTTCCTTTCCCTTTCCTTTCCAACTCATCTTGAGTTGCGAGAATTGCAACCTGTAAAGAAATTTGTGAAATTTTTATTAGTCCATACGATAATTTAACAAGTGGATGTACAGAGTTCAACTGAGACCTTATAAATTTTAATGAAGAAAAAAATATTTTATTTCAAGAGGAGAATGTCCATTTATACCTGTGAGCATGGCCTCACCATGTATGAAGGTAAGCATAGTCACGAATCATCTTCAGAGGAAGGGAGAGTGTGGCGTATCCATCCTGATGGGTCCTCGCATACAAGAGGCCCATAATTAGTTTTGGATCCATATAAAATAACAGTTTATCAAATGCTACTAAATAATCAAGAGAAATAAATAGTAATAATCTACAAGTTATTAAATTATGGATATACAATAATAATCAACGAGTTTTAAACTATGAAAGAATAACATATCAGATGAACTCGTAACATAGGACGCTAATGGATAAGAATCGTTCTTGTAAACTTTTAATGGAGAAATGCTAATGGAGAAATCGTTTAAATGTCAAATGTGAGATGGTGCACTATACCATTATCATACTTTAATACATGGTCAAATTAACTTCCATAGTTGTGTACACGAATAACGAATTCGTGAGGATAGGCGGAATTGGTTATATACCTCCCGGTACAACATAGAGTAGACTCATTAATTTTACTATGCATAAATCATTTTTGGTGTCCGGAGTTAAAATTTAATAAAGGAAATTCGAAATACTTTGTACAATATCGTGAAGGCTTCAACACAGACCAAGTGACCTTCCTTGTTCGCCGATGTTAAACCTGGGTGGAACGTCAAGCTTAGAGAGAAGTTTGTACACATACACTTGTACAGAGTCGACTTGTTTTATTTTAAAGATAATTTTGTACACATAACATTATACAGTGGTGACCTCTGTATAAGGTTATGGGACATCAAAAAACGTAAAATATATCATTCCGTAAAATATGGGATCTTGATAGTTTTTTAAGGATAATGCGTGGGTCAAGCCACGAATTCGACCTCTAGAACATTCATAACAATAAACCATGGATATAGGAATCTAATAATAAGGATATAAGCGAATAATACCAGAATAAAACATTAAATAAAACTCCATAGAAAATGCCAGTACAAACAGTTAAATGGTAACCCAAAAGGAAAGGTATGTGTAACAATTCTTCCTATCACCAGAGGATTAATTTTTAATGAACTGAAGTCATGCCCGAATTAACAGGGCTTTGAGCTCAAGGATATAATTAACAAACCCTAAAATTTCTGACAAATAAATTATATCAAAGAAGATGGGATATGCACAATATACTTGTACTAAGAGTGAATTAATTAAGAACAACTAAGACAAGAAGTTACACACAATAAACCGGGATCGAATATCCTAGAAATTTTAAATAAGGAATACCATTACAGTGACAGTCGTCAACGTCAGAATCCATAGTGGGATTTTTATCCTTACCTCGCAAGAAAAACCCGAATGTGTGACCATTATGCAAAAAAAAATGAATGCACCCAGACTTCGAACTTCCTGGCGGACGTGGGTGGCTTTAGCCAAAAGGGAACTCTCGAATTATAAATAGAACAGAGGAGGATACCGTCTGAAGTTTTGAGAGAGGATTTGAGTGAGTGTAAACTGCAAATAGGAGGACAGGCGGGTGACGACCAGTCATTCTATGTAAGGGTTTTCTCCAAGGTGAAACCAGGGAGGGTTGAGGCCTCCCCATAATGCATAATGAAAGTATATTTGAACAACTAACACTTAGGACCCAAATTTCCTCCAAAAATCGATGCCTGACGAATGGTGATAGGAGTTAATGGCGCAAGGTACCTAGAAGGTGGTCGAGACTGTGTGTCAAACAAACAGAAGCTCTAGCACATGATATGGAGTAAAATGAATAAGGGAAAGAGTGCTCGTGAGACTGAAAGCTTAGCGTTAGTGCACTTTGTACAATGAACTCTTAACTACAGTGACAATGCATTATTATTTAGAGGAGACATCGTATCATAAACATGGAGTTTAGAATTACCCTTTGAATTTTAATATCGGGTAAGTAAGCCTTAAGTGATAAATGATTTAAGTTGCTCTAATATTATTTCGAGGTCATTTCAATACGTTCAAACCTTGGCTTGAGATATGTTCACGGCATATGTCAAAATATTAGGGC
>JASDQU010212883.1:1833-18524 GCA_032191745.1 Picea mariana
TATAGGCTCCAATCTGAAGGAAGCTCCAACTCCCTGTATTCTTCGGCTCCAATTGGAAGGAGGATACAACCCCCTTTCCTTGAACTATCCTGCCACCCTGAAATATAAGTGTAGACTCAACCTTTCACTACCATTGATACTGTCACTGCAAATGTCACATCAACCTGTCACTGTCACTGTCACATCAACCTATCACTGTCACTCTATCACATCAAACTATCACTCTCACTGTCACATCAACCTACCACTCTCACTCTGTCACATCAACCTGTACCAGATCATGCATCAACCATGCACCAAAACTTGTACCATACCATGTACACAACTTGTACCTGTTGAAATATTAATTATTGAAAGATTAACAGTTGAAATATTAGTTGTTAAATGATTAGTTGTCATTGAATTGTTGAAATATTGGTTTTTATTGATGTCAACCCTTGAAAAAGAAGTTAACAAGTTGCATGTCAAGGTAAAGGATTTGTAAGTAGAAGTTAAACAAAGGCATGTTGGTTGCATGTCAAGGTAAAGAAGCTGTAAACATAGGTTAACAAGTTGCATGTCAGTTTCATGTTAAATTAAATGTAAACGGAAATTAACAAGTTGCATCATAAGTTAACAAGTTGCATTTCAGTTGCATGTGCATGTTAGTTGCATCTTATCATCAGATCCTCATTGTTGGCACAGGGGAAGACCCAGGGTTCAATGCTATAACAACACACCAACAAAACCCTAACTACCGACCCTTTTGGAAACACCTGTGATGCAAATGAAGTATCACTTAAGGTAGAGGCAGGGGTGGTTGCAAGAATCAAGTGTCTGCAACCTTAGCTGGGACCCAGATCTATGATTATAATACTTAATAGACCACTTAGCACCATCAGATCATTATTATTTAACCCATGTCTACTTCGCAGATAAAATAGAGCATCACAACATTCACCCTGATCTAGTGTATTTAGGCACTTAGCATAAAGAAAAGGATCAGATATGGCAAATTCAAGAACTAATCACATTTACCTGTATTCGATCTAACATCTAGATTCATCATAAGCAACAAGAATAAATAGATCTATCTATCTATATATATCAAGCACTTAGAAAATAACACATAAATACATCAGAACATCGTACAGAGCAGAATAACACAATATTTACGTGGTTCACCCCCACCCTCAGGTTACGTCCACCAAATATTCTTCTTTATTAGCTTCAATTAGTCATCTACATGCACAGAGCCACAAAAACCCTACTCCACATAGGACAGGAGATCTGTGCGCACCTCGCCAGATCCTCCTTCCCCGAGCTAGGTCTAGCACAAAGTCTTTCTCGGTCTCTTACAATGACTTGCACTTAGCTCTGCAAGTCTCACATAGTATGCACGAATCCATACAATTCTTGATCACACAGATTGAACTCTTAGCACTTATCCGACTTGCACACACACTCTTTCTTACATTTCCTAGCCTTCTATTTATACATACAAAATAGGCCTAAACATGGGTAAACCCATGGGCCGACATCCCATACCCATTACATATTCCCAAATCCCAAAAATGACCCAAAAAGGGGCTGAGATCCTGCGATATTTGCTTCATCTTGTGCTCTATCTTTGACAGGCTGTCAAAGTCCCAAAATAGGTCAAACTTGACCAAGGATATCCAAAACTTGGTCAAGGGCCAACAGGCCCCCAACACTCACCTATGACTCATCCTGAGTCACTCTGGTTTGACTAGCTCTGCTTTGAACGCCTCGATCTTAGCTCGAGTTGCTTCGACTTACTGTTGTGCTACGACCTCCTCTTTAGAGAAATCTTGGATGACTGCATCGTTGATAGGTCCCTCTAGATGTTGTTCAACTGTAGTGACAACCTACTCTAGCTCTATTCATTGGCCTTCTACTTCTGTAAACAACTGATAGGCCTTGTCTTGTATGGGTTGGATTTTCTCAGTTACCTCCATAAATCTGCTTGGGATATTATGGATTTGCTATTGTGTAGTGAGTTTCTCTTAGGAGCGCTTCATTCTTTCCATAGCTGACAGGGACTTCAAATACATCTGTACCTTTTTGTCTTGATACTTTGCCTCTTGGAGATGCGACTCCAGTGCCTTCAATTTTGGGTTCTCTGTGAGTTTTTCATAGGTCTGGGCACTTCGATTGGTAATTTGCTTGCATTCTAGGGTAAGAGCCTTTAGCCTTTCAACTGCGCTCTCGGTGATTGCTTCTCTTTTGTCTCTTACATATTGTGGGGTCTTAGGTATAGTGCGTAGCTCCAAATCCATTATGCGTTGCTATAGCTATTGGATGGATTCTGCAAGCTAGTTCACCTGCTGTGAAACTCAGTCTTTTGCCTTGATTTCTAAGACTATCACATAGCGAAGTGATCCGTTGACCACTTCCTTTACTTTGAGTTGCTTCGCGAGAAACCTTTCCTTTTCTTGTTGTAGCTATGCTTTTTCTTAATCAAACTTCACTTGGAGAGCAAGATTTTCATATTCTGCAGCACTGCGTTGTTCTATGAGAACTCCTTGTACTTGTGTCAAAGCTTGGGTGGCTTGCTATATTTCTTCTTGTGCTCATCAAAGGTGAGCTTCGACTGTATTGGCTAGGTGGTGGAGTTGAGTTGGTTCATCTCCCAATTCTGGTTTTCTAGGCGTAGTGGAGACTGCACAGCTGGACCATAGGGCCTTCTATACCCTTCAAATTTCAGTCTCAATTGAGTCATACATCTCCTCTTGCTTTGCATCTTGTTTCTCTGCTATTTCTAGTGAAGCATATTATAGGGCTTCTATGAGGAAATCAAAGTCATCGGAGGTGAGAACAATCTAGATCTTGGTCATGGTGGCCTTCACTTTCTTCCGGGAGGAAGGTTTCAGAGGCAAACCTTTCCTCTTCTTCAAAGGATCAACCTCATCTCTCTTCTTCTGTTCAAATTCTTTGTCATCTAAATCTTCATCATCACCTCCCTTCTCTGGTGATATGGAAGCAGTCTTCACGGATGCACTATCTAATTCTAGGACCTCTTCGATTTTATTTGTTCTTCTTGGTCCGGGTGTATCTTGCATTGTTTCTGGGCTGTCGATGTCATATATCTCCGCAGGGTCTGCTAGAATAAGGAGGTCCACTGACCAGTCCTTTGTGATATCCTCCAAGTCCTCCTCTGTTAGCTTGTAGTAGGATTGAAGTTGTTGCTTGTGTTCGTCAGTGTGTGCCATGATGTAAATAAAATGTCGATATGTGTTGAACTTCATCAAAGGCCAGAATTGGTGTAGAGTGTTTAGAGTCATGCGAGGCCCAGACTGTATGGCTATCTTCAGCTAATTGTAGTAGGTATGAAAGACAACATTTGAATGCCATTGTTTATTCATGTCACTTGAGTACCACAATGTACTGAACTTCACGGCCATCGGTTCAAAAGGCTCGATGTCCTAGAAGGTCGTACCTTATGGCATCTCCCAGAAAAAAAAATCTGTAAGGATCAAGAGCTAGCTGAAATGAAATTTGTATCCTTGATCCCGTGCTTCTCTATAGTCGAGTTCCAACTGGTTCACCAGGTAGTTCACCCAGTTCATCTGAAGGCCTTCCCCGCACTTCCCTGCGAGGTCGACTACAAAATTGGTGACTTGGGTGGGTCGGTTCCTTAACACTAACTTCCCTGTAATCAACTGACACGCAAGGCGCACTGCGCCACTCTAGATATAAGCTACCTTGTAGCCTCGCATTCCCTTCTCAACATCACCATAAGTGTCCTTGATCTTCTGTGCTAGAGTGCGATTCATGGCATTGCCTGGGCAAAAATTCTGTGGGTCAGGTCCTTGCATACTCAAGCCTATGATCCGATTGATCAACGTCGGATCAATTGTTATATGGTGGTTTAGCCACAAATAGCCTCCATGGTAACAAGACAACAACATCTTGACACATGCATTCACTTCCTAGTGTCGTCCGAAGTGAGGAATCTTCATGACGTTCAGTGGGGTGGACTATGCGAGGTTCATAGTCCATGACTGGGGGATTATCTTCGAATTATTCACCTTAGTTATGGTTAGGTGCTTATGCGGGGCGAGCATGTTATATACTTTGCGATATCCAAGGTTTAAGTCACTAAACTTCAACGCTGCAATTTTATATTGGTCTGATCGAACTGTGCATATCCCCTTCGGGAGGTACGCCATAACCAAGGTGTATTCAAAATCCTAGGGCACACTGTCTCGATTTACTACATCGCTTAGAGGTGGAATATAGGTAGGTAATATACTTGAGATCAATTTGGCATTCACTAGATCATCCATGTGCTTGGTTCTCTTTTCATCAGATGGTCAGGATGGTCTGTCTCCACGAGTAGTGGACAGAGAGGCTGGAAGTCCTCTTGTCGATGATGATTGTACACCTGTAGACATTGACATGAATCAGTCATGAGGTCGATCATAAATTCTTCAAAAAAAATTTCACTAGCGCTCAACTCGTCTGACATACACACTCGGGGTTAACAATCTCGGGTTTTTAGTGTAACTTAGACACTGCAATAAGATAGAGGACAATAGCACAATGACCACTATGTAAAATAAACAAGTCTATGAGCTCAAATTCATGATTGGTAAAAGTGTTCTTGGTTCATGGCGTGATGGGATAAATAAGTAACTCGACAACGGGTATGAAGCCTTCATTAACTTTGTTTTGTCCATTATGGCATAGTCCCAATGGTCGGATGGCGAGCTGTCTGTCCATAAATTTCTTTCTACTTGTTCGGAGCATTGGTCTAACAATTATAATGTCCCCAATGACTATATTGCTTCATCATGGCGAAGTGCATTGTGTCGTTGTTCTGATATCCTGACGAAGATCCAATTTTGCAAATTTCCCTTCTACGAAGTTTCCTCTGGAACTGTCTACAACTTATCGATCTTAGCTCTCTTCTTACTTAGATTTCTATCCTTCTTCCCACTGAGCTTCGTCTCGGTAGTCCTTTTTCCATTCTGATTCTTATCTTCTTTGGCATAGGTACTTCGGATTGTTGAGATTCTTTCCTAAGATTCGAGGGTGATCCTTCTTATTTATCTGGAATAGGTACTTCAATCTTCTGTGGGTCTTCCAGTGTTCTTGCAACCTTGAAATTTGGGTCTCTGGTGGTAAATAGCTTCGATCTGTTCTTTTGTTCTTCAATCAAGTGTGCGATCCTTCTAGTCATGAATTCTTTTAACTCTTTCTTCCTCTGCTCTAAAACTTATTCTTCTTCTTGCCTTTTGGCCTGATCTCTTTCAATCCAAGGTTTTCCTAGTAGCATGGTAAATGGGGAACTATTCTCAATAAATATAATAATCTCAAAATATTCCTCTGTCGAAGTTCCATTGGAATTACTAGGTATCCGGGTGAGATTTCCACATAGGTTTATCAGCTTTCCTTTGAATAGTCCTATTCCTCCTAAGGAAGGAATCATTGCAGGCCTCCCTATAGCTTTCTAAGTTCTCTCAATCATGATATTCACCTTTGTTTCCTTATCTAGAACACAATCAATGTCGAAGTCTCCTATTCTGTCTTCAAGGAATTCCTTTTCTTTGAAGATCTCCGATAATCTAACATGTCAGTGGTCATTTAGGGTTTATTTAATTTGTAGCATCTTTCTCTAATTCTTTCTGGGATTCTTTCATAATCTCAGTTTCTGGATCTGCCTTAAGGTTTTCTTGTCTCATGTTCATTTCTTCAAGTTTAGCAATCATTCTAGGACAATCCAATACTTCATGGTCCATAGCTTCCCAGCAAATACAACTGGGTCTTCTCCCAGGGCATTCCTTAGCAAGATGTCCCGGTCTTCTGCAACTGTAACAAAGGGTTAATCCACTCTTTATTTTAAATGATCCCCAACCTTTCCTGCACTGCGCACTAGGATCATGGTAGCTAACCTGCAAATGTTTCTTTCTAGGGTCCTGCATACACTTATTAGTCCAAACATTTTTTCTATGCATAGGTATAACATATTTTTCACTATTCTTATCAGATCTACTCATATCAAATCTTCTTTCATCTATTAATACCCTAGTTTTCAAGCTAGAATAGAATCTATCAAACATACCTAGATCCATACTGTCGGAACAAAAATTTCCACTTATCTTACTTCTACAGAGCACAAAGCTTTCAGATCTAGAACTTTTCAATATTCTTACCTTTATCAAAGCACAGATCTTTCAAATCTTACCTCTTTTAATAAAAAATTCTCACTTTTACCTTTCTCAGAGAACAAATATTTCAAATCTTACCTCTTTTCTTTAGATCAAACTTCTTTTGCTTAGCACAAAGATTGTCAAACTAAGTAGAGTACTGTGCACTAGAGAAACTGATCTATGCACAGAGCTTTCACTATTTCAGGTAGAATATTTTCACAAAGATTCTTCTTCCTCAGTTCCCAACAATCACAGTTTTAGGTCCCGATAATGAAACCATTTGTTGGCATAGGGGCAGACCCAGGGTTCAACGCTACAACATCGCACCAACAAAACCCTAACTACCAACCCTTTAGGCAACACCTGCGAAGCAGATGAAGTCTCACCTGAGGTAGAGGCAGGGGTGGTTGTAGGACTTAGGTGTCTGCAACCTTAGCTGGGAAACATATATGTGATTATAATACTTAATAGAGCACTTAGCACCACCAGTTCATTATTATTTAACCAATGTCTACTTCACAGATAAAACAGAGCATCAGAACATTCACCTTGATCTAGTGTATTTAAGCACTTAGCATAAAGAAATGGATCAGATCCTACAGATTCAAGCACTAATCACATTTACCTATATCAGATCTAATATCCAGATTCATCATAAGCACAAAGCATAAACAAATCTATCTATCTATCTATATCAATCACTTAGCAAATAACACATAAATTCATCAGAACATCACATAGAGAAGAATAAGCAAGTATTTACGTGGTTCACCCCCACCCTGGGGCTACGTCCACCAAATCTTCTGCTTTATTAGCTTCAATCAATCATCTACATGCACAGAGAGACAAAAACCCTACTCCACATAGGACAAGAGATCTGTGTGCACCTCGCTAGATCCTCCTTCCCTGAGATAGGTCTAGCACAAAGCCTTTCTGAGTCTCTTACAATGACTTTCACTTATCTCTGCAAGTATCACACAATATGCACAAAGCCTTACAATTCTTGATCACATAGATCCAACTCTTAGCAATTAGACAACTTGCACACACACTCTTTTTTACGTTGCCTAGCCTTCTATTTATACATACCAAATAGGCCTAAACATGGGTAAACCCATGGGACGACATCCCATACCCATTACATATTGCCAAATCCAAAAAAGGACCCAAAAAGGGGCCAAGATCCCATGATCTCTGCTTCATCTTCGACAGGCTGTCAAAGTCCCAAAATAGGTCAAACTTGACTAAGGATCTCAAAAACTTGGTCAAGGTCCAACACTCATTAAAACACTCTATAGAGTCAATTGAATATCACTTCTATGAATACTAATTGGTATATCTAAGGAAGTGATTCTAAGTTAGCAAAGTCCAGTGATGGAAGAAGTTTACAGGAGCCGAGCGTATGGATATCACGACCAAAGTAGCTCAGAGGTGCTATGAACTCTATATTTGAAACGTGGTGCTACTGAAATTGATCTCTCAATAGGCCGACCAAGTATTTTAATTGCACAACAAGAATCCAAGAACAACGTTCATAGCAGTCCATTTTGGGCTTGAAACACAAGCAAACATATGGGTTACATTTTCAACAGTGAAGATCCCCTGTACAGTTCAGATTGGTGGATCTTATGCATTCATAATGTCAAAGATGCACGAGGATTAACGACCATACAAAATCCCTAGATTTGCATATCAAGCACCATGCATTTTTCTAGATCAAATCGTTCTGATTTACTTCGGTAGTTCAAGCTTCGGGAGTTTCAGGACTTCCACTCCCAATTTCCTCCGGAGTACTTTCTCCAGGAGTGCTCAAATCTCTTCTGTGTGTCTCTCCAAATATAATGGTCATTATTTACATCAGGAGTTTTGGCTTCACCACTCCCAATTTCCTCTAGAGTACTTTCTCCCAGAGTGCATGGATCTCTGTCGTGTGTCCTTCTGGATCCAATGATCAAGTTCTGCTTCGGAAGTTATACGATCTCTACATGAAGAGTCCCCTGAGCTCCAAAGTGTCGAAGACACTTGGCACCCATCAATTCAGATGTGTGGCACTCATCTATTAGAGACACATGGAATCCATATGGTGCTGACACGTGGCATTCATCTGTTGTGACATGTGGCATTCTTTTCAATCACCTTGGGGGACGTCATCTGCTTGATTTCAACTGACACATATCACTCCCCTTCCAAGACACATCACTTTGAGCCCATACAACTCTGGGAGATTTATATGTAAAGAAAACCCATTTCTCTAGATCTCCAAAGTGCCGAAGTGCCGAAGTGCCATAAGTGCAACACTCATCCGTTAGGACTTATGTCACTCATTCGTGGAGACACATGGCATCCATATGGCCCTGACATGTGTCACTCATTTATGGTCATTTGGGTCCCATCATCCACTCATGTTGTAGTGACAAATGTCACTCACCTTACATGACACATTAGTAGCCATGATATCATATGAAATCAGGCCACCACATGACTTCACAACATTGTCACTCTAGGAGTTTTCCATTCAGAGGAAGCACAATTGCCCAAAACCCAGAGCCCCGAAGTCCCAAAATACTTAGAGGATACAAACGACTTAATCGAAGTTTAATTAGTGATAAGAACACACTAATCACTTGATGAGTTCAACACTCCAGGAGTTATATACACTTTGCATTTAAAATCTCCTAAACTTCGAAGTGCCATAGTGACGAGAGACTTCCATGTTACTCCGGGAGAAAGTCACTTCAGGAGATATTCATGCTCTGCGTTCAAAATCTCCCGATGTAATATCCTCGACCACCCAGGCTGGGCCATGCTACTTGAGAAAATGTTTTTGTTTTCTTCTCAACATAATGTAACATACCCGACATCCAACTGAGCTATGCCACATAAATTTTTCGAACTGCATGCAATTAAAACATATACACACAAAACTCTTGCAAAAATTTATATATAAAACGTAAATGGATAAATACATTCTGTAAGTGCATAGATTCATACTGAAATAACAATAGACATATACATGTAGCATATATAGGGAATACCCATAAATATAAAGACAATTATAACCACATATAGGATAAACCCATAAAGATAAACACGTAAATAATAATGCAACATGTAAATCTATCACACAATTGACACTGATCTTGGTAATAATGTCATCAAATGTGTGCAGACCTTACAATAACCTCCCAGCCTTAGACCACACTTCTGATCACTCTCAATAGTGAGTCACCCCTGAGATGGTACTAAACTCCACCTGGGTAAAGGGATTCCTAACCAGGCTAATGTCTCATACACAACAGGAAAGACTTCATCACAGGTGCCAACTCAAACTAACAGCCTACAATCCCTCATTCCCCACTTGCTTGTCCCACCCCAGGAAGTGTGCCCCTTCTCTGCTCAATAGTCCTTTGATTGCCCCACTTCCTTTCTGAGATTCAACAATAGGCAGGACAGGAAGTCTCATAGCCATGTAGCTACAGTTTAGCACCTTCAAGAAATCAATTTCCAACAATTCTCTCACCCAGAGAATTGCTCACGATCCTGACAACCCGGCTCTTCTATATCCCACAGGCCTGATGTTGGCATAGGGGCAGACCTAGGGTTCAATGCTTCAAAAACTTACCAAAAAAACCCTAACTACCAACCCTTTCGGCAACACCTGCAAAGCAGGTGAAGTCTCACCCGAGGTAGAGGCAAGGGGGGTTACATGACTCAAGTTTCTATAACCAATATGGGACACAGATCTATGATTATAACACTTTTGAGAGTACTTAGGAACAACACACATTAATTCATTATCTTTATTCACATCGCATATCAAACCTTAAGTGCAGATCGACGTAGTAACAGTGACAAAATATACATCACACTTAGCATCAAGAGTTAGATATAATACATTCAACATAGACAAAGAACTAAGAATTCATAGATCTATCTATCATTCATAATAATCAATGCATTAAGAAGATCTACAACATAAATATTATAGCACAAAGAAAACCATCAACACATGATATACATGGTTCACCCCAGTGTGGGGCTACATCCACCAACTTCTTCTTCTTCTTTATTAGGCTTCAATCTCTTATATTTCTCTGCTATTGTGAACTAAGCCACAAAGCCAAGCTTCACACCAGACATGTGATCTACGCACTGTGCACCAGACCCACCTTCCCAAAATTAGGTCAAGGCACTGAACCAACTCCTCTATGAGGCATAGAGCCTTACATACACGGTTTGTTGTACAAAGAAACTCTGAACTACTTGCTTCTTTCACTTAGATAGATACTCCTACTTCTACATTACATCCTTACATATTTATACTTTTACAAAAAAGGCCTATTCATGGGTAAACCCATGGGCCGACATTCCATAACCCATAACAAAACCCTATGAAACCTATGCTGGGTCCAAAAATCCCACAAAACAAGTGATATCCATGATCACAACTCTGCTTGGGTGCTCCATCTTCGATCGCTACGTCGAAGTCCAAAAAGTGGTCAAACCTGACCAATATTTTCTCAAAACTTGGTCAAGGGACAAAAGGCCCCCAACACTTATCGGTGACTCGTCTCAAGTCACTAAGATCTAGGAAGCACTACTTCGAAGGCTTTGAGCTTATCTCAAGCTGCCTCAACTTGTCGCTTCGCCTGAGCTTACTGCTCAACAAACTCCTGGATCAATTTCTCTGTAACAGGCCCTTCCAGGCAATGTTCCACTATCACAACCACTTGGTCTAGTTGTGAACCTTGTCCTTCGATCTCTTCAAACAAAGCATAGGATTCCTCCTGCACTGATTGTAGCCTCAGTGTGACATCTATGATTCTTCCCTGGATGGCAGTAATCTGTTGTTGGGTTGCAGGTTGTTCTTGTGATCTCTTCATTCTTTCAACCGCAGTGAGTGACTTATCTATGCTTGAACTGTTAGTGCCTGCTGTTGCACCTCCTATATCTGCACTTCCAACTTCTTAATCTCTGGATCTTCCATGAGGCATTCGTAGGTCTATGCACTTCTGTCACTTAGTTGTTTGCATTCTGGGGCAAGGACTCTGATATTTTCCACTGCACTCTTAGTGGCTTCCTCCCTCTGATCAGGCACTTCCTACTGAGTGCTTTGTAATTCTTGAAGCTCCAACTCCATTACCCTTGCTTGAAGTTGCTGGATGGCCTCAACGAGCTTCGTCACTTGAACCTCAACTGCCTCATGTTTCTCCTATGCTGAGCCTGGCACAGATAGAAGTGCTTTGCTCACCACTTCTTTGACTACAACCTTCTCTGTGAGAAGTTGTTCCTTTTCCTTCTGTATCTTCACTTTGTCTCCCTCGAGCATTTCCTAGAACTTATGTCTCTCATTTTCATACGCAGTTACACAGTACCGCACAACTCGTAGTTTCTCCAAGATCTCCTCTTTCTCTTTCTTCAGGGATTCTATAGCCTGTTCCTTATCTTCTTGGACTCGCTGAAGTCGATCCTCTATTGCATCTGCAAGTATTTGAGGTTGGGCTGGCTCATCCCCCAACTTTGTAATTTTTGACAAGGAGGGTGCAGTTGGTACTACGCGGCTAACTTGAATAGCTCATTGTATTTTCTTCAGTTCCCTCTCAACTCTTGCATACAACTCTTCTTTCTTTGTGTTGTATCTCTGCAAGATATATTCAGACACATCCTCCATCACTCCAGAGACCAAGCCGATATCATCCTCTGTGAGTGTAGCCTCTAGTTGGGGCTTACTGGAGTGGGTCTTCTTTCTTGCTGAAGGTTTCTGCGGAGAAACCTTCCTCTTCTTTGATGTTTCTGTCTCGGTAGGGGGATCATTCGATGGTGTAGCTTTGCCTTATCCTTTCTTTTCTCCTTCTTCCCCTCCTCCTTTATTTACTTCGTCTCCTCCTCCTCCTGCAGGTGAGCCATGTATACTTTCTTCTAAGGTATTGTCCTCCTCATCAGTTTCTATGTTCTGTACTTCCTCCTTTTTCTTCTTCTTCTTCGCACTTGTCTGTCCTGCATGCTCGAACCGAGTGACCAAGGGGATTCCTATGATGTCAAGGTCAGAGATTTATGCAAAATTGACCGGTACAAGGAACTCTATCAACCACTCCTTCATGATATGCTCCATAACTTTGTCTTCCATCTTATAGTAGGAATGTAATTCTTCCTTGCTCTCATCGTTGTGTGCAGTGATATAAATAAAGTACGGGTTTGCGCAAAACTTAGCTAATGGTATGTACTGGTGCAAGGTGCATGGAAAAGACTCTATGTCAACCTTCAGCTGCTGATAGTAAGCATGGAATAATGCGTTCGACTGCCACTTCCTTGAAATGTCATTCGTGTACCATAGGGTGCAGAATTCGCAGCCAATGGCTCCAAAGGTTCAATCTCTAGGAAGGCATCTCCTTCCGACATTTTCCAAGCGACAAATGTGATCAACACAAGAAACCAGCTGAAATGGAACTCGTATCCTTCATCCTACGCTTCATGACAGTATTTATCGAGCTCATTGATGAGGTATCTCTGCCAATTCATTTGCATCCTCTCCACACATTTCCTTGCGAGGTCCACCATGAACCTGGTGACCTGCATGGGGTGGTTCTTTCTTAGAATATTTCTAGCTATAAGTTGGAAAGCAAGGTGCATTGTGCCATTCTAGATAGAGGCTACCTTGTAGCCTCGCTTTCCATTTTCTACTTTTCCATATGCTTCCTTAATACGCTGGGCCGGGGAGATGTTTGAGGTCTTCCCTAGGTAGAACTGCTGAGGGTCGGGTCCCTGCATGCACAGTCCTATGATCAGGTGGATCAATGCCGGATCCACAGTAATGCGCATGTTGAGCCACAAGTATCCTCCATGATAGCACGACAAGAGGATTTTAACACAAGCGTTAACCTCCTGATGTCAACCAAAATGAGGGATATTCATCATGTTGAGTATCATGGACTACATGAGCTCCTTTATCCAAGGCTGGGAGATGATGCGAGGCTTCTTCCCAGTCATATTCATCAAATATCTATGGAGCGCAAGAATCACATATTTCTTTCTGTATCGAAGGTTGAAATCACTGTTCTTCAAAGATGGGACTTGTTCCAACTGGCTTCCAACTATGGGTATCCCCTCAGGGATGTACACAGTGATCAATATATACTCGAAGTCATGTGGAATATTGTTGCGGTTAACCATGCCAACCAAAGGAGGGATGTAATCATGTAAGATCGACGGGATATGCTTCGTGTTAGCCAGATCATCGCAATGCTTATTTTGCTTCTCAATAGTGGGGTTACTATGACCCAAATGTCGTCCAGTCGAGGGGGAAGCTTGTATTCCCCTGGGCAATGACACCTGTACTCCCTTAGAAATAGATTTATTAGCCATAAAAAATCTTCGACAGATTTCTCTAGCTTGGTGTGCTAAACTGACATTCTCATTGTTAACAAATAGGTCGGGGTAGGTGACTAGATAGAGGGGTAAACAATAGATGGCGAGGTTTGATAGCACAACCCGACACACACAATCACTTCGTTTCTTGTCTCAGATAATCATGGGTAGAAAAGTGGTCCCAATGCAACGTTCGACAGGTTAAAAATGCAAGTGTCATAACAAATTCCTCCAATGGACATGAATTCCTCAATCAATGTGAATCAATCCGTTGTGGCGCGGTCTCAATGTCCAACGGTGGTCTATCCACCCATAAATGCATTTCCTAGCCATTCCAGAGCGTCTCTCTAACAATCGGGGTGCCTCCAATGGTCATATAGCTTCGCCAAGGTGAAGTCCCATTTTGCATGGTTATGCTTTTCCGACAAGGTTCAGGGCTTGCAAGACTGCTCCCTGCGAAGTCTTCTCTATTGCTTCTTGTAGCTTTTACAACTTGGATTTCTTCTTAGTGATCTTCCTTGACTTCTTTCCTATGATCCAAGTTTCTCTAACTATTTCTAGATTCCTCTTTCCATTCTTATTCTTGTCTTCTCCTAGCATGGTTGTTTTGCATTGCTCATGTGCTCTCAAAGGGTTCAGAGTTAATATCCCTGCCCTTACCACTTCTTGGGTGGATATACTTTCTTCTTGCATGGATAGGTCTTGCGAACCTTCTTGTGTTATTTTAGCCTCGATAGCGAATTCTCTTTCCTTTTTTTTCTTCGAATTAACTTCTCGTTATTCTATCAATCGACCTATTTTCCTAGCTATGAAATCCCTTAGTTCTTGATTTTTCTTTTCTGTAGCTTCTTCCTCTGCTTTCCTTTTGATCCGATCTTTCTCGATCCAAGTCATTCCTAACAAAAGTGGAAAAGGGGCGATGTTCTCAACAAACCTAATAAATTCAAATTCCTCTTCTGTCGATGTTCCATGGATGATAGAAGGTACATTAGTAACTTTTCCACACAAGGTTACCATCTTTCCTTTAAACAAGCCTATCCTTCCCAGGGAAGGTACCATAGTAGGCTTTCCCAACATTTCTCAAGTGCTTTATGTCATAATATTCACTGGTGTCTCTTCATCCAAGACAGAGTCTATGTCGAAGTCTCCTATTCTTGTATTTATGCTCTGTTTTTAATTCAAGATCTCTAATAAATTGACATGTTTTTGATCATCCATTACTTCTTTTAACTGTACTAGCATAGTCTGAGCTATCTCTAATTCTTTCTCTTTATGTTTCCCTAACATGCTATTATTTTCTTCACTCATGTTCATTTGTTTAACTTTAGCAATCATCCTTGGACAATATTCAACTTTATGACCAACTATTTTACAACAAAGACAAATAGGACCTACATCAAGTCATTCCTTAGCCAGATGTCCCAGTCTTCTGCAGTTATAACATAGGGTTAATCCTCTCTTCCTCTTGTATGTTCCCTAAATTCTTTTGTACTGTGCACTAGGATCACAGTGCTGGACCTGCAATCTACAAAAATTCTTTCTAGGTTCCTTCATCTAGTTATTAGTCCAAAAAATCTTTCTATGCATAGGAATAACATATCTTTCTCTATTTTTAACTCTTTCTTCTAACTGTACCCTATATTTCAGGCTAGGACATAATCCATCAAACATACCTAGATTCATGCTTTCGAAACAAAAATTTACACTTATCTTTTTCTTATCAAATCATAAATCTTTACCTCTTTCAAGATCTTACCTCTTTTATTTAGATTGGGTTTCTTTCTTAGCATAGAGCTTCTCAAGTCAAGTAGAATACTACGTAATACAACAATAGATCTATGCACAAAGTTGCTCTTTTCTTTTAGTTCCCAACAATCACAGTTTAAGGTCCTGGAGACAGAACCATTTGTTGGCACAGGGGTAGACCCAGGGTTCAACGCTTCAACAATGCACCAACAAAACCCTAACTACCGACCCTTTCGGAAACACCTGCGAAGCAGGCGAAGTCTCACTCGAGTTAGAGGCAGGGGGGGTTACAAGACTCAAGTGTCTGTAACCAAGTTGGGACACATATTTGTGATTAAAACACTTCGTAGAGTACTTAGGAACAACACACATTAATTCATTAGCTTTAATCACATGGCAGATCAAACCCTAAGTACAGATTGTCATAGTAACAATGACAAAATATACATCACACTTAGCATCAGAAGTTAGATCTAACACATTCAACATAGAAAAATCAGTAAGCATTCATAGATCTATCTATCATTCATAATAATCAATGCACTAAGAAGATCTACAACATAAATATCATATCACAAAGCAAACCATCAACACATGATATACATGGTTCACTCCAGTGTGGGGATACGTCCACCAACTACTTCTTCTTATTTATTAGTATTCAATCTCTTACATTCCTCTACTCCTATGCACTAATCCATAAAGCCAAGCTTTGCACCGGACAAGTGATCTACACACTGCGCACCAGACCCACCTTCCCAAAATCAGGTCAAGGCACTGAGCCAACTCCTTTATGAGGCATAGAGCCTTACATACACAGTCTATTGCACAAAGAAACTCATAACTACTTGCTTCTTGCACTTATCTAGATACTCCTACTTCTACGTTACATCCTTACATATTTATACTTTTACAAAAAGGCCTAATCATGGGTAAACCCATGGGCCGAATTTCCATAACTCGTTACAAAACCCTAAGAACCCTATGTTGGGTGCACAAAGCCCATAAAACAAGTAAGATCCACGATCGCAGCTCCACCTGGGTGCTCCATCTTCGATCGTTGTGTCGAAGTCCAAAAAGTAGTCAAGCCTGACCAATGTTTCCTCAAAACTTGGTCTAGGGACAACACCTAAAAACCCGCTTCTTCATTCCAACTCCCAAGCTAACCAGCGACACCAACAGGTATGGGTATGGATACAATTTCAGATACAGTGACATGAAGTTATGGAGGATAGCTCAATGAGTGTCTCAATGATGCTAGAGTGATTGACTGAATGATGGAAGGATGATCGGAAATGAACTAAGTCCCAAAAATATGTATGCATGTCCTCAACTTGACACTTGTCGTGTTGGGAGCTACTTTGGCCCACTTGTCCCCATCCTTAGAACTTAGGATAAAATATTTTTCCATACTTTATGACTTAA
>JASDQU010212886.1:9517-23977 GCA_032191745.1 Picea mariana
ATTAATGGTTGCAATTTGATTAATTAATTGATTAATTAATTACATGTTACATTCATTGACATGGGTATTAAATTAATAGGGATAATAAATTATAAGTTAATTTGTTAAAAACTTACGTACACGGAAAGGGATAAGACATTGAATATAAAGGGATAAGATATTAATTATGAGGGGACAAGGTAATAAATGGGTAGGTAAGGAAGTAAATGAAAGGCAGGGCGGTGAAGGAGGAATATGAGGGGAGGAGGTTTACGGAGGGGGATTACCATTCTACGGGAATTTTTGGGGGAGGTCTCTCTTGGATTGCACAGAGGAGAGTTGAGTTCTGTAGTCGGATTGGATCAGTACAGGCACCAGTTTGTTGGAGGTTTTGGGCATGGGGGCCAGGATATCCATATGATATCCTGGAGCTAGGAAGTTGTCCTAGTTGGCAGGGTGGAACAAGGTTTTGGGCAGTGTTTACACAGCTTAGCAGCGATCAACAAGGCAAGTGGAAAACAGAGGGTTAGCATCAGACCAAGGTAATTTAAATTGTGTATTTGTTTTATTTTGTTATAAAAATTTTATTATTCGTTGATCAATTTAAAATGCGTATGTGCTCAATTACAAGGAATTATTGAATTTTACTGTTTTGTTTGTAGAATTAATGGATGTTTAATTTATTTGTCTATTACAGAATCTATGGACTAGATATGCCCCTCCTTCAATCAACGACTGCGATATCCTTCACAACTATGGACTTCGGGGTTTTGAAATCTCAAACCCAACTTTCTTTCGTACTCAAATCTTCTGAAACTCACGATATGTTGACACCTGTCCTACTCGATCAACGGTTCTACTCCCACTTCAGATGTTTAACCTTTCAACTCAGATCAATGGTCCTGCGACCCTCTTCTCTATCGACGATCGAGATCTCCGTCTGGTCTCTAGACTTTTGAGATATCAAATCTCAAACTTCTTTTTCCCAATGGCTTTTAATCGAAGTCTATGATCCACTGACGCATGTCCTCCTGATCTAACGATCAAGGATTTCTTCGGGTCTTTACCCAGAGCTTATAGATGTGTGCCACGTCTTCTCCAAATCCAACGACTATGAACCACTTCGGGACCTTACCTGGAGTTCACAGATTCACGTCACGTCTCCTTTAGATCTCATGGCCCAAATTTTACTTTGGGTCTTCGGGTCTTCGCACTTCGACAATCTCATATCTCAAATTGAAAACTCACTTCAACTTTCCCAGAGATCACGATCTGTTGACAAGTGTCCACTTATAGATCGATGGCTCTCGGCCCTTCGACTCTTTAGACTTCGGGTGTTTCAACACTTCGACCTTGGTCCTTCACCTTCCTCTGGATCTTCCGACCTGTCGACATGTGTCCTCCTCGATCCAACGGTCCAGATTCGCTCTCTGTGCTTCAGAAATATCAAAGTTCAAACTCGCCTCCTCCCAGACTCACACTATCTAATGGCTCAGATTTACTTGGGCAATCCAATGCTTGGAGTTTTCCCTGAACAATCTGACTGTTCAGATCCGTTCCTGCTAATCGGGCAACTGAGATCCTATTTCGAATCTCTGACTCTTTGGGCTCCGAAAATATCAGTTCTCAACTCTTGTGAGTTTTCTCTCTCCTCTATGTGCGAAGCACTAAGGTTCGTGCGCTTCACTCTGATCAAACGGCTATTGATCTTTTGCACAGTGATCCAATGACCACCGTCGCTCTCCTCCTAAGCTTTTGATTCCTCTGTGACTTAGAATATTTTCTAAGTGTTCAAAGGCATCGAACCTTTTCTCCTCCTACGAGTCCGACTCTTGGATATCGTTAAAACTTATGAAAAGTGATATCCCTTTTGAGCTTTATCCTTAAGAGGATTTTGATTTCCCACACACACCTTACGTTATCAAGATTTCAATAACTCAGTTCGAAGGATTTCTTGAAAATAAATTCTTCTCGCCGACCTGGCATTCTCTGTTTTGGTTCTTCGACGCTCGGTCGCTTCTCAACGCTATGCACACCTTGCACCTAGTCTAAGTTTCCTTTGTTCTCTTTGAACTTCTCTGAATCACTCTGAGACTCAATCGATGCACTCTTTGCGTTCGAGATGCACACCTTGCATACAAGTGTCAGAAGAGAAACAATTGAAACTCATCCAGATTTGTCACAACTTCATACATTCAATCTCTCTAACAATCATACATGAACGAACTGAAATAAATCACATACACAGAATATAAAATTCATTCATCCATACATCAAATGAACACAGTCCAAGGATTTGGGACAATTATGTCTGTTCTATTCCTTCATGAAAATAAATTACATCATGTTTCTTCTACTCTACTTTGTTCTACCGATCTCTCGGATCTCTATATCATTATTTATACTATGTTTGTTCTATTTCAATGAAATAATGAAAAACTATCTAAGGACTAGCTCCATGAGCTCTCTCATCCTGTCTGCAACCTATCCTATCAAACTCTTAGCGGTTACCTACTCTGTCCTATTACAATAACTAACAGTTATTGCCAGATAAGAGTCAACACTCAATATCTTCAATCCCTTACAATCCTTCACGACTTTACAAACAAGTTATGTTTTTAAAATGATGTTTACAAAATATCTCAGCAACCCGATTTAATTATGAGTTAATTTATGATTTGAAACTCTGTCATTGTTGAGATGTCGTTCCTTTTCCTACACGCTTGCATTTTGAATTTGAAGGCGATGCTCTTGGATCAATGTGGGAGTGCGGAAACAAATTTGTATATCAAGGAGGTTCGGGTGTTGTTTGCAGGCCACAAAATAATGGAAGTGAAATATAGAGCCCGCATGTCTAGGAATCCGCGATCTAAAAAGTGCCAAGGAATCGAATGGCTAGTGGTTGTTCGGAGTCATGATATAAAAGCACAAGCATAAATGTGAACTCATGAGTCAGCCAATGCGCGCATTGAGACATTTTCGGAAAAACGACTAAGTAACGAGAAAGAGAGAGTAGAGGGGAAAAATAAACGAGAATTTGGTCAAGTATAGAAGAGGGAAAATAAGGTCCAATATATTCAAATATGCAATAGATACTCCATTTCCTAGCAAGATATTTTCTGTATGTTTCTAGAGAAGTTGTATACATTTGCATATACTTGGAAAGAAATATAAAGGTAGCGAGCACATGAAACAACAACTAGAAATTTGAAATTTCTTGAACCCGTGAACTCGACGATCCACAAAAGAGATTTCAAGAAATGGTCAAGTGTGGAAAGTGGTCGGACGAGCTTCAAAATAGGGTGACAAGGGTTCCCAAGGAGACGTAAGGCCCCGAATGCCAAATTGTATATATCGAAACATTTCAATGAAAAATGTGTAACACGGAAGAGGGGATGATGTGGGAGTCCATAAGTAAATTTGCATATCAAAGAAGCCTAAGTGTTGTTTGCAGGTGACAGAACAACGGAAAGTGCAATTTAGACAAAGGGGAAGCGCTCAGTCGAAATGTGTGAATCCACCAACCCGTGCAACAAGATTTTTTCGGAAAAAATGACTAAGTAACCAGAAGGAGAAACTATAGGGGATAAAAGAGTGGGAAAATAGAAAGGCGGAGGGAAATTTTCATAAGAGGGAATTGGTTTCAAACAATCCCTATTGTTGAAAAACCATCATTTTCTAGTAATTGTTAGCAAATGCTTTGTTGAAGATTAGATTTTATTGCAACTTGTGGGAGTAAGTGTGTTCTTGGTACATTCTTCCATGACTATAACATATTAACTTAAGTATTAAACTTCTTGCATGATGGGTTGTTAGAATTAAAGCTTAATAATTGCATGTCTAGAAACAAGAATGACTATCTTGCTGCAACATTGTGATTTGGTATTGCTATGTTGTATCTGCATTATGAATATAATTGAACGTTGGTTTGAAACTGTCTAAAATTCATTTTTGTTTGCATAAAATCTTGACGGATCTACACAGTGCATTGTCATATAATTATTAAATTCTCCATTTTAGAACAAATCACTTAAGCAAATACAATATCAAAGAACTACAAGATTATCGAACCATGCCAACGAGAAAAGGTGTTAAATCCATAAAAGAAGCAACAACCAAGACTCCAAGGCAATTTTTTTTAATAGTAAATCCATTAAAAAAAAGAATATTGAGCACTGTATATCTATCCTTAGAAATTAGACCAAGTTATTTGGGCCAAAACATTGAACATGTTTTCCATAAACACAGGCACAGGATCTACAACATGCAGGAGCCATCGATATCCTCTTCAACATGCATACAAAACTGATCATCATTCCTTTTTTTTAGGAAATCCTTGCAGTGTTCTCCTCGGTGGATCATTGTCCGATGCCCCGATCTCAATATTTTCTGGAAGACCTGAGTTGACAAAGAAACCGGAGAGTGGGTCCACAGTGGAATAAATCCTTGGCTTGAAGTAGATGAACAACAGTTCTGTGGTAAAATTGATAGTTCTCACAAGCTTCTCGCGAGGAAGAAGACGGAAAACGTTGCAGGGAAAACGGAATAGCCGAAACTGAAAGTTAGGACACACCAAGAAACCACCTCCTCACAGTCGAAAACTTCAGGGACACAGGTTGCATGAGCAATTCCAGAGGCCCAAATTAGTCCATTATGGGCGGAAGGAGATGACTAGTAGGAATATGCCTTGCACTAGTGGGAGTTTTTTTCCTCATTCCCTAAGATGTTAATTGTATATCCAGAGAATAGGACAGTGGTCCTACAATTGAATATTTTTTTGGATTGAAATATATCTCTGGGAGAATCAACAAATAATTTCCTTACAGTGAAATACTTATGCCCAGAACGAACTAATTTGGACCTCTAGAATTCCTACTTTCGAGCTGCAAAGAGGCTATTGCGTTCAACGTCAGTTTCTTTTCTGAAACCCCTTCTTTTGGTGTTTTTAGGACCGCCATCGTCGAGCTGGGAAGTGTCACTCATTATGGTTGATTTAAATTTGGGCGCAGGAGTGGTAACAGTCTTTGCATTGCCATCATCCATTTTTGTATCATCGTCCATCAGATCATCTTCTTCCGGCTCGAAATCCATCGCATCAACCTCTACGCCAAGCATCAATGCAGGTGTGCAGGTTGTATGAGTAGGCATGGTTCCCTTGGAATTCTTTGGCTTGAAATATATCTCTCGGTGCGCCAAGGGACCATCTCCTTTTTTGCTCCTAGGAGGAGGGAGATGAGTAGTAAGAATATGCCCTGGAATACTGGAACCTCTGGCCATCATGCCCGAAGGTGTTTACTGTATCTGGATAGAACTGTTATGGAACTGTTGTCATAAGTTAAAGAGAATTTTTGTTTTCTCCAAATGATGTTTGAAATGAAAATTGGGGAGGGATAATATAACCCTCGGAAAATCTTGGTTTAATGTGTATCAATGGAATATCTCCTTGAGCCTTTTGTTGATCAATGACAATCTCCAGGTTTCGTGCGTAATGAGTTGTTACCATTAAAGTTTACTAATTGCGTATTTAGAAAAGAGTGCGAAGATGTCAGTGATGACGAAGAGCAATTAAGAATTAGAGATTTCATAAAGGTGCCAAACGATCGACGCACGAAATATATTGCATCATGTTTGAAATGAATACTTGGAAAGGATTACACAGTTCTCCACAAATCTTGGTTTAATTCGTATTAATGAAAAATATTCTCTGGCCTTCCAGACATTAATGAAAATCTTAACGGTTCCTACACGATGAACTACTATCATTAAAGATTAATAATTGCATATCTAGAAAGGAGTACGAAGGTAGCAGGGATGGCGAAGAGCGACTAAGCATTGTACATTCCATCTTCCCACCAACCCGCGAAACAGATTCCCAGAAATTCCCAAGTATGGAAAGCGGTCGGGTGGGTTTCAAAAATAGAGTCACAAGATATACCTAGGAGACATGAGGGGCTGATGGTCAAATTGTATGTCACAATGACATATTTTGGCCATCAATTTGTATATCGCGGAATTTTGGGTGTTGTTTGTACGTAGCGGAACAGTGGAAGTGCAATGTTGAGCAAGCTTGGCTAGGAATCGACGATGGTAATAGTGGCCAAGTATGCAATGGAAAAGAGGTTGGTCGGACTCATGATATAAAAGCATTAGACATACTCGGAACAGGAAATATTGATGGGCTTGAAAACAGGGCCACAAGCTCTACTCAGGAGATGTGAGGGCCCGATGGTCAAATTGTATCTACCCAAACTGTTTAATGCAAAATGCGTAACATGGAACATGAGACAATGACGGATTTCAAGGGTCAATTTATATATTGCGGAACTTCGGGTGTTGTATATAAAAGAAGGAGACATTTGAAAAAGGACACATTCGGAAAAAGGACCAAGTAAACAGAAAGCAAAAGAAAATGAGATAAAGGGGAATTTGCTTTCTAATTTGTAGATCACGGAAGTCCCGGTGATGTTTGCAGGCGGTGGAACAATGGAAACGCAATGCTGAACCCACCTATCCGAGAACCCGCGATTCAAAAAGTTTGTTCAATATGGAACGGGGAAGTGGTCGGTCGGGCTAGTGATATAAAATTAATAGTGGAAATCTGAAGACTTGAATCCGCCAACCTCCGCACCTAGACATTTTCTGAAAAACGAGTAAGTAACCAGAAAGGGAAAGCAGAGGGAAAAAATAAAGGGGATGTCAATTTTTGAAAGTAGGAATTGGTGTAAGAAAGCCCCATTGATGGTATTAACAGTAATATGAAATGCATTAAACATGTGNTAATAGTGGAAATCTGAAGACTTGAATCCGCCAACCTCCGCACCTAGACATTTTCTGAAAAACGAGTAAGTAACCAGAAAGGGAAAGCAGAGGGAAAAAATAAAGGGGATGTCAATTTTTGAAAGTAGGAATTGGTGTAAGAAAGCCCCATTGATGGTATTAACAGTAAATATGAAATGCATTAAACATGTGAACAGGTTCTTCAATCAAGGAATAGATACAACGAGACATGCTTATAGTTTCCAGGATCTGTTTGTATAAGAGAAGCGTCGAAAAGATACAAGAAAATAAATTTTGGGATGTTTAAGTAAAGTTATTGTATTGTTAGCTTCACTGCAAGTATAACAATGATGAATTTGAATTTTAATGTCCTCTCGTTGATATGACAGTTCCATTGGACTTCACATAGTATATATTATTTTATTTCAAATTATTCCAGGAGATTAATTTTGCTAAGTTCATCGATCAAGGAAAAGTGCTAAAAACAAAATAAAGGGGAATTTGTTTGCTAATTTGCAGATCGTGAAAGTCTGGGTGTTGTTTACAGGCGGTGGAACAATGGAAACACAATGTTGAACCTGCCTATATGGGAACCCGCAATCCAAAAAGTTTGTTCAATATGAAACGGGGAAGCAGACAGTCGGGCTGGTGATATAAAAGTAAGTGGAAATCTAAAGACGTGAATCTACCAACTCCCGCACCTAGAAATTTTCTGAAAAATGAGTAAGTAACCAGAAATGGAAAGCAGAGGGAAAAAATAAAGGGAATGGAAATTTTCAGAAGTGGAAATTGGTGTAAGAAATCCCCATTGATGGTCTTAACAGTAACTATGAAGTGCATTAAACATGTGAACAGGTTCTTGGATCAAGGAATAGATATAGCGAGCCACACTTATCGTTTCCAGGATTTGTTTGTATAAGAGAAGCATCGAAAAGGTACAAGAAAATCAATTTTGGGATGTGCAAGTAAAGTTATTGTACTGTCAGCTTCACCGCAAGTATAACAACGAAAAAAATGAATTTTAATGTCCTATCGTTGATATGATAGTTCCATTGGACTTCACATAGTATATATTCTTTTATTTCAAATTATTCCCAGAGATTAATTTTGCTAAGTTCATCGATCAAGGAAAAGTGCTAAAAACGAGATAAAGGGGACTTTGTTTGCTAATTTGTAGATCGCGGAAGTCCGAGTGTTGTTTACAGGCGGCGAAACAATGGAAACATAATTTTGAACCCGCCTATCTGGGAACCCGCGAACCAAAAAGTTTGTTCAATATGAAATGAGGAAGCGGTCGGTCGGGTTGGTGATATAAAATTAAGTGGAAATCTGAAGACGTGAATCCGACAACTCCCGCACCTAGACATTTTCCGTAAAACAAGTAAGTAACCAAAAAGGGAGAGGGAAAAAAGAAAGGGGATGGCAATTTTCGGAAGCGGGAATTGGTGTAAGAAATCCCCATTGATGGTCTTAACAGTAACTATGAAGTGCATTAAACATGTGAGTAGGTTCTTCAATCAAGGAATAGATACAACAAGCCATGCTTATAGTTTCCAAGATCTGCTTGTATAAGAGAAGCGTTGAAAAGGTACAAGAAAATCAATTTTGGGATGTCTGAGTAAAGTTATTGTATTGTCATCTTCACTGCAAGTATAACAACGACGAATTTGAATTTTAATGTCCTCTTGTTGATATGATAGTTCCATTGTACGTCGCATAGTATATATTCTTTTATTTCAAATTGTTCCAGGAGATTAATTTTGTTAAGTTCATCGATCAAGGAAAAGTGATAAATGAGCCACATACTACATTTGCATCACAGAGCTTATATTAAAGGGAAAAGCATGTCCTCTATAGTCTTTAAGATCATAGAAAAACTGCGAAGATCATGAATGTATTATTAATTTTCCAGATTGAAGCATACAACCAAGAACCGTAAACACCAAATTTATTGGAAGTTGAGACAGAAGGCAACGCATGAACACAAAAGGTGTCAAGAAAGATCCCACAAGGTTCCATAGAGAAGTACGCATCGACCTTTGCATCAAACAATTTGATATATAAAAAAAAACACATCCTGGCATTGGTTTTCTCTTACATCTTGTATATGTTCCCACGAGAAAATAACCGGGGCCATGGGATATGAACAAAATTCTGCCAAACACAAGACAACACAAAACCAGCAGAGCTTCGCCACTATACGCTAGCTATAACCATACCTAAAAATGGGGAACAAGAAATTTGTTGATTACTATTTTACCATTAAGAAAGATCACTATGGACATTTTCTTCTGATAGTGCCATGGTCTATCACTACCAGTTTTAACAATGCCAAATTTCCAATATTATTGGAAATTCCTGATGATTCTTCTCAGAGGAGCAAGCTATTTCAACAGTTCAAAGGATGGGCCTGAGTTGTTTACAATTGGATACCTTTTATGGGGTTTTATCTCATGCTTTCCATTTCTGAACTGAACAATCTTATGCGCATGTACATCACCAACAACTGCACTTGCCTATATGAATTCCAATGCCCGAACTCCCCAATCTATATAGCGAGATCTGAAAATCTCAAGTTCATGTTTCAATCCATGCTGGGTTCTTTTTTTTTTAATTAGGGCATCAATAAAATGCAGATACCATACCATAAATGTATAGTTGGAGACCCCCCTTTTTTTTTATTCGGGCAGCCAAAAAAAATGCGGAAATCTTTCCATGACTATATAGTTGGAAAACAATTATCCAATTTGTGCACCCAAAAAACGTGCAGACTCCTCCATTAAAGCCACAAATAGCCACAATTTTTTTTTTATTTGCACACCGTAACAAATATGCAAAATTCTTACTAGGAGATGCAAAAAAACATCAAAATAACAACATCAATTGCATTTGTAATTAGATTCTTCTTGTTGTTTCAAGTGCACAAGAAGAGACAAAATCTCTTGAAAGAGAATTTTACAGCTATATATGTAAACTCTGAAGAACATGATTCCAACAAACATTCATTTGGGTGTTGAAGAAAAATTACAGACACACATGAGATATTTGCGTTTCCTGCCAAAGCTTGATTTGTTTTTTTTTGTTTTTTTTCCAGCTGATATGCAATATTGCATTGTCCTCATTTAAGGTAAATTTTCTATGTATCCGAAATTCACACAGCATGTAGACATTGTTCGCCTTTTTTTGTAGGAAAGCTTCATATGACAATTCTGCTAACCCAGGAAGCACATATTGTAACGGAGGTTGTCTAATTGTACAATGCACGGTTGTGTTGCCCACAGTTCGGATGGCAACATTGAGGCAATGTCTATATATGTATGGACATTTTTTACTTCATCGCAGACAATCAATCGTATCATCACTTATGAAAGCAGAAGCAGAAGAAGGAGAGTTTCATTTTGCACATACAGGCTCAAAGGGGGTCAAGTACGCATTCACTGCAACCAAAACACCTTCAACCTAGAAACGTGAACATAGAAGTTAATATATTGAACAATATAATATACAACTGCACCCCCCCAAAAAAAAACTACAGAAATTTGGTGAAGGCTATTTGTATGAGCAAAGTGAGGATGAATCTATAGATGTATATGCACAACATTTGTAAAGCTAGTTAGTTTCTTGAGATCCTGTACTATGTCTACTCGCAATTCTATTACAAATGTTGCTTGGGTTGTGCGAAAGATCCTTTCCTTAACATCTCTTTTCTTTGTTATATTTTTTAAGAGCATAAGTGGAAATTGGCATTTATGCAATTGTTGTTCCATTGACCAAAACAAATTCGAATAGATATCGAACAATTGTAGTTGCAACATGGAACAATGAAATATTTGTGTAACTTAACCGAGATACATGGGCATGCGAAAGTAAAGGAAAAAAATGGACATGGAGAATGGTACCATTGCCTTTTCGTTGTCTGACTCTCCATATTTTATATGTAGAATGTGTTGCGAGCCAAGTTTTCTCACGAGTGTGACAATTGTGCCAATGGTTCCGATTGGGTAAATGTCATTGCTTTGTGCAAGTTGGCTGATAGTTGCATCTGAGACTAAACAATATTCTGAACAAATAGCTGGAATTTTTTCCACAATACTTGTTTCATTGAGTGATAAAATTCGATCACAATCACCATGATCATATATTGTTTTGGGCAATATATTAAAATTTGTAATGGATATCCCATTACCTAGAAATATCTTTTCTACATGTTTCTAGACTAGTTGTGTAGGAATAGTTAGTGTGACTATCATCAGGGCCTCCTTGTCTGTCATGTCAGCACACATAATGGATCTAGTTTTTTTTCCTTGTCCAAGTAGGTGCTATAGACGACCATTATGTCCTCGATGAACACTTGTCCAGTTCGACGGTTGTTCAAGCCCTCTATTGATAGTATTTTGGGTGTTACAAGTTTAGACCTGGTGACAATTTTTGAACAGGAAAAGTAATGTGAATGGTAGTGTGCATTAATTTTTTGTTTTCTCTTTTTCCTGGCATAAATGTACAAGTAGACACACAACTTGGATGAACTATGGAGCCGTAGTTTTGCAACCAAACCTCTTAGTCTATGGAACCTGCGCTATGTTCGACGTCTCACTTGCACTTGTTGATACTTCTCGTGAACTGCAAAGTATGTGTTGTATATGACATCAACATATTCACCATGCCATAGATGAATAAATAGTTGAGGATATTTGTTTGGTGAACATACGAGGAATATAATGTATGCATATTTACCTTTGGCCTTGTCGGTCTGCTGATGTTTGGGATGATTGACTACTCATGGCCACGTCACTAGTCCAACTTTTTCTGATGCAAGCATGTGTAGATGAACATTAGAAGGACTAAACAAGCATATGCATTGTATATTGTCCATAATTGTTCTTAATGTCACATGCAGGGTCGAAAGAGATGGAATACGAAATAAGGTATCAAGGGATACTTAGGAAACATGAGGACCCAAGGGTCAAATTATATGCCTTGGATTTTTTGACGAAAAAAATGTGTAACAGTAAATAGGGTGTGATGGCAGGGCACAACGACCAATATGTATATCGTGGAACCTTTGAAGCTAGTGGCACAATCTTGAACCCGCCAGCCCAGCACCTGCAATCGACAAAGTGGGTAAGTATGGAATAAGGTATAAGCATGACCATAAATGTGAACCCGTGAGTCCGCCAACTTGCGCACCAAGGAATTTTTGGAAAGATGACTAAGTAGAGAAATCAAAAAGAAAAAGGGGTAATAGAAAATGGAAAAATTAGAAATGGGGAGGGAACAAAGGCCCATTGTTGCCAAATCATCATTTTCTAGTCCAATATTATATTCCCCCACCAGTTTTGTATGTTTAATTTACTAGCACAGTTGGTATACCTTTTCGAAGATTGTACCACAGACCCCTCTGTTGTTGCATATAAGAATTCATCTTCCTATACAACCAATCTATTTCTTCCAAGGTAGCAACGTCGAACATACAGTAGACATGAAGGCAAGTTAGTATGCAAAAATACATGTAAAATAAATAAATACAGTTCTATTTATTTCAATGTAGCAGCAAAGAGAATCGATTCACATGAGAATAAGAAAAAAGATACATAGTATATACATACAGTAAAAAAGGTGCAAAGCAGTGGAACAAGTAGAACAAATACATAGACAATAAATGAGATACTAAACACTGGAATATGAAATAAGAGTACAGGTATGCACCTCTGTAACTCCTCCTCTACATTCACACCAAAGAGTCCATCGTCCTCTCCAACCACTCTGTTTGTTTAAATGTAGCAATGCAGGAAAAAAACAATGGACATGAAGGAAGTTAGTATGTAGGAAGACATGTAATGAAGATAAGTTATTATGTAGGAAGGTACGCAATATCTACATACAATAAACTAGGTGAACACATATACATATAATAAATGAAATACAAAACAACAGAATATGAAATAATAGTACAAGCATGTATGCAACGGAGAACACACAAAATACAATGAACATGAATGGAAGCTGGTATGCAACGGAGAACACATAATATGTACATAGGGTAAATGAGAATCAACGAATAGAATAAAAGATAGTTAAAAACATGAACCTTTTCTTTTCTCCATCCATGGTTGTAAATATATAAAGTTTTTCCTTGCCCAAAATATATTACAAGCCACAAAATATTAAGAAATTGCATGGCCATAGCTAAATGATTTTGGTTTTCTGTGGCAAAGTATCCAGATATGCTTCTAGACATGGAAATATAATTTTGCAGTATCTTTGGTGTACACATCATATCTCAAGTACAAGACAAATTGTATCATGGTCACACCAGCCTGTGCAGAGGATAAAGAAGTTGCATTGTGATATGGGCACATTTCACCATATATGGTTAATAAGTGCATCTTGCACATGTTTTATTTTAACAAAAAAACAACAGATATTTCAATTGCTCATGTAGTTGTCCAATTATTTCTTATGCCACTATTTTGTATCATGTCAACATTGAAGTATCAACAAACTTTTACAGCAAAATAGGCCCCAGATCTCAACTTCGCCAGACACGACAAACGACACAACTGCAGGTCCACTCGTGGGTGTAGGATCTGAACACCACAAAGCACCAAAAAAAAGAAACCCAGCTCCAATTGTTGGCGCAGGACCCCAACCCTGCAAAGCTGAAGTAAACAAAAGAAAACATCAAGCACCAAACTAGCGAGAAAGCACAAACAAACACAATTGCAGCCCCAAGGCCCCAAACTTGTAAACTTGAGCCAAAAAACAACAACCAACAACCGACGAACCAATGAACCAACGAACAAGCAACAACCACCAAACCAGTAAACAACATATGTATCTCCAATCATTACCAAACTGCATCCGAAGCACATAAGGAACCGGAAACATATGACGAGCATGCCAGTATAAATAAACAAACATTCTTACTTGCAAGCTGCAAACACTGAACATCAAACAAGGAATAGAAAATGAAATTATGGCATGGAAACTTACTCTGAAATGATGAATGATAGAAGCGCAAGTTGAATTGTGGGTGCAACACCTGCACCCCGTAAAGTAAAGAAAAAAAAACAGATCCAACTATGAATGCAGGACCTCAACATTGCAAAGTTGAACCAAACAAAAACAAGCAACAATCGATGAACCAACAAAGAAGAAGCACCCACCAAACCAGTAAACAATGTATGTAGCTTCAATGATGACGAAATTTCATTCCAAGCCTAGAAGAAGTATGAAACATACAATGCCTATTTAACTGGCGGTGGACAACAATATTGTCTAAATTCACTGCAACATTGTATGGAAAATTTCGAGGAAAAATGTACTCTGAGAAGGCTATTTAGGTAAACATTTAAGGCTGTCAGGCTGTCTAAGGGCCTCATGGTATGTAAACATTTAAGTTGCCAGGCCTGTTTCAGGACCTCGCACCATGAAATATTTAAGTTGTCAGGCCTATTCAAGCACCTCAAAAAAAGTGTCAATGATATAAACCTTCAGTATGCAAACATTTCAATACAAATACAAAGGAATAATAATAATAGGATAAATACATTAATAAAAAACAATGTGCATGCTTAGAACTTTCAGTTTGTAAACATTTCAGTAAGAATGTAACAAAAAATAAAAAGGAATGTCTAAGCTCAAAACTTTGGATATCTACACATTTACAACATTGGGAACAACGAAGTTGGCAATAAGACCTCG
>JASDQU010212888.1:0-16049 GCA_032191745.1 Picea mariana
AGTGGGCTCAATGGTTACCCCTCGCCGAATGGTGGTACAACACTACATACCATACAGCCACTCGCATGACTCCTTTTGAAGCAATGTACGGACAGAATCCCCCGTCGGTTCTCTCATACTTACCGGGTACCTCGAAGGTCCAGGCGGTCGGCCAAACACTTACAGACCGAGAGGATATCCTTCGTACCCTTAAAGAGAACTTGGTCATGGCCCAGAATAGAATGAAGTAGCAAGCAGATCAAGGTCGCTCGGAACGTCAATTTGTAGAAGGGGATCAGGTGTTTCTGCGACTGCAACCATATAAGCAAACTTCCCTCAAGGCCGAGCAGTGTCAGAAGCTAGCACCCAAATTTCATGGCCCTTACACAGTTCTAAAGCGTGTGGGACAAGTCACGTATCAGTTAGCTCTTCCCAGTCAGTCAAAGCTACACCTTGTTTTTCATGTTTCATGCTTGAAGAAGGTGATTGGAACCAGGTGTCAAATTCAAACCAACCTTCCAGAGTTAGCTAAAGAAGGATCCATTTGGCTACAACCAGAAGCAGTTTTGGACCAGAGGGAGCGTCGCCTGCGTCAGAGAACCATCAAGGAAGTGCTAGTACAGTGGAAAGATATGACTCCAGCAGATGCCACTTGGGAACCAGCTACCATTCTGCAGCAGTTTCCACATCTCAAGCCTTGAGGACAAGGCTGTTTTTAAGGGGGCGGACATGTTAAGATCTTAACCTGCACATAGGTAGATCAATGTATTCGGATGTAATAAAGGTCAATATTAATAAGACCTTTCAATAAAATAGAATAAGGTGGATGTAAGAAGACCTAATAGAAGCTTCCGCTTCTAGAAGGATCTTCCTCTAGATGCTTCTCGTAATAGACATATTTAGTATAAATAAGGGTCGAGGGTATGAAAAACCCTAGCTTGGATATTATTGTAACAGAGCGCTACTCGACTGGAGGTTGCCCCCTCGAAGAGGCCTGTGAACATTGCTATCTGATTCAAAGTGCTATTTCTGTTGCTATTTCGTATATCATTTTTGCGTATTGTGAAGATTATGCTAGATATTTTACTGTTATTCTGTCATTTCTAGCATTTCATTTTTGTTCTGCATATTTTATATATCTGGTATCTTGCACTCTTCTATTCAGTGGTTTGCTAATTCTATGCAAACAGAGTTTGAGATGTCCATGATAGAAGAACTGACATATTTTCTTGGTTTACAAGTAAATCAGAGTTCTGCAAGAATTTTTATCTCTCAAGAAAAATATTTGAAAGAGATGTTGAAAATGTTCCAGATGGAAGATTCATCTTCTATTAATACCCCTATGGTGGTTGGTTGCAAGCTCAGTAAAAATGATATTTCACCTAATGTTGATCAAAGAACATATCGATCAATGATAGGTAGTCTTATGTACATCACAACATCTCACCCTGATATAATGCAAGTTGTTGGAATGGTAGGTCGTTATCAGTCCGCTCCTAAACAAAGTCATTTAGCAGTTGTCAAGAGGATATTCAAATATTTGAAGGACACAATGACTTATGGTCTGTGGTATCCTAGAAATCAGAATTTTCAGTTAACTGCTTATTCATATATTGATTGGGAAAATTGTGTGGATGAGAGAAAGAGCACTAGTGGAGGTGCATTCTTCCTGGGTGACTCGTTAGTAGCATGGCTTAGTAAGAAGCAGGGATCTATTTCCTTATCAACTACAGAGGCAAAGTACATTGTTGTTGCTACTTGTTGCACTCATATTTTATGGATGATACAAACTCTTACGGATTTGAAAGTAATTTTTATTGATCCCATTCCACTTCACTGTGATAACACCAGTGCCATTAATGTCTCCAAGAATCATGTACTTCATTCAAAGACTAAGCATAAACCAATAAAATACAATTTTCTCAGAGAGCAAGTTACAAACAGAGTTGTTCAGTGGAATTGTATTCCTTCCACAGAACAGATAGTTGATATCTTTACTAAACCATTAGCAGTGACACCATTTGAATATCTTTGTCAGAAGTTGGGGGTCATATCTTCTTTTGTCTAATCTATTCACCTAGTCAGGGGGACTACTTATTCAATATCTGTTGTATTTTTGGTAAGTATTGTAACAGCTCAGAGGGAGCATATTTTCTTTGACATTGGTGTCAAAGGGGGAGAAAAGTTGTGGTTAGTTGTAAAAGTTGTGGTTAGTTGTCTGGATGTTATAGCAAATCAGTGCAGCTGCAGCCTTTCAGGGTTGCCATCAATGCCAAAGGGAGAGATTGTTGGCATATCTTTCAGGAAAAGAATGTGCTTGTCATTGATGGCAAGAACAACAACGATGACACTCATAATATTGATGGCAAGAACAACAGCGAGGAGAACAACAGCAAGGACACTCAAAAGAGCACAGAGGAGGAGATTAGACCTTAGCCGTCAGATCAGAGCGCGAAGGACAAGCAATTGTTGGATTCAGTATAACTGCGAAGAGAATAATGGCCAAGAGCCATCCTCCAACTTGYGATATGTGCAGTCGCGAAATGATCTGGGTCGTTGGATCCAGAGGACACATGGCGAGAGATCAGCATTTCGCTCACTGAAGAGTTAAAGGAAGGAGGTGCTCTAACCTTTGAATTCGTGAAACGCAAAATCATGATAATATCTGGACCGTTAGATCATAGAGGGTTCTGAACCGTTGATCTAGAATATTTTGGATATCGGGAGTTAGAAGAGTCAGGGTTGGCTCACGTTCAAACATCTGAAACGTGAAATCGCGATAAGATCTGGATTGTTAGATCACAGAGGGTTGTGGACCGTTGATCTAGATTATTTCGGATATCGGCAGTTAGAAGAGTTAGGGTTGGCTCACGTTCAAACATCCGAAACACGAAATCGTGATAAGACATGGACCGTTAGATCAAAGAGGGCTATGGACCGTTGATCTGATATGAAGTCTAAGTTTTCAAAGAGGAGATCTTGATCGTTGGATCAAAGACTAATCTAGGTCGTCAAATCCAGGGGAAGAACATGTGCCACGAGAGGAGATCCACATCAGCAAGGAGAGTTGCAGACCACGTCAGCAAGGACCACGTCAGACAGGAACTTGTGAAATCCCAAAATGCAGAAGGTAATCATGACCGTTGAGTCACGGGAAATCTCAGACCGTTGATCTGAGGTGATTGAAGTCGGGAGTTCGAGAATCGGAAGAAGGGAGGTGCTCTAACCTCCGACATCGCGAGTCACGAAACGCTCGAATGTTTGGCCCGTGGTCATAACCAAGGTCACAGCGCCGTTGGATTAAGGGAGAAGCTAGCATGTCGCTAGACTCCACATTGGAGATGCGAAATCGTGAAATGCCTTTTCTTTTTAACAGTGGTCACATTAGCGGAAGAGAAGGGAAGGAGCTAATGTTGTTAGGCTCCACTTTGGAGTTTCGCGAGTAGGGAAAATCTAGGTGACTCACAGTCGATCACCCGAAACGTGAAATCGCGAAACGACTTTTGTTTGTCGTATGGTCACAGCAAGTGGGAATGTGGGGAGAAACACGCTTGGTGCTAGTTCGAGTAGGTAAAGTTCGCGAGGAACATATTTGAAAGGTCAGCAAGTCTCTGCGAATTTAATCCAACGGTGTTGATTAATCGGCTTTTTCAGTGAAGAGTGATTGTTGCACTTCACGGACTATTGATAAGTTACAATTCAGTTAGCAGAACTGAATCATTGTTCTTGGGTTTTTTGGCGATTTGGTTGCTTGTGCATTTTTTTTGGAGATTCAAAGTGTAACTAAATGGAAGGATTGTATAAAAGAAATACGTTGTGACTGAGTTAGGTTGGCTATTCTCACTGGAAAAATGAGTTGAACTGGAAGAAAAGAAAATCATAGTATGCACAATGTGAGATCAAATTCAGAGATGAGAAACAGAAGTTGAACAGAACAGAAAAGGTGAAGAGAGAAGAATGTACACATACCAAAGAGCATGAGAGGAACAGAGAAAGAACAAATAGAAAGAGACAGCAAGTCAAGCCAGTATGAACAGAACAGAAGAATAGTGAAGCAAAGAAGAATTGTTGAACAGAGAAGAAGTGGTAAGAATTGATATATCTATATTGTTGGTTATTCAATCATTTATTTATAATCAAGGAGGCGCTAGGGAGGACTGTAGTCCTCTATTATTCAAGTTGGTGCTTGAATACTGGAAGTTGTAACTTTCATCTAGTTGTGGCTAGAAAACAAGGTGGCAAGGTGGTGCTAGAAAAAACATAGAGTTTTTTGTATGCAAGTTGGTGCCTGTATAAGTGGAAGTAGGTGCTTCCATTCAGTTGGTGTTGGAACACTCAGGGAGTTGGTGCTTCCTTCTAGTGGGTGTTAGAGAAACCAGAGAGTTGGTGCTCTCAGCAAGTTGCAGCTTGTAAAACAAAGGTGGTAGTCTCATTTTGAGTTGGTGCTCAAAGATAGATGATGTACAAAACATAAAAGACTGTTTATCATTCGAAGAAGAAGAGGTTTTCTCCCTTTATGGGTTTCCTCATGAAAATTTGTCTCTGTGTACATCATATGTGTGATTGATGTTTACTATTTATGTTGTTCATATCTTGTATAATCTTGGTGGCCACTTGGAGAAGATTGGAAAAATGTTTTAATAGACATAATATTGTTTAAGCACAGTAACAACTTATTCACCCCCCCCCCTCTTAGTTGTCTTGGTAATTTCAAGAGACTAGCACATGTTATTGTCCTAGTTTTAAAAGCCTTCACCTACTAGATCTTGTCAAGAGGCCATTTTTCTTGAAGCCCTTACTAAGGCCTTGCCATTGCAACACCTTAGTATCCATTGCTTCATCTTTGAGTTAAAGAGAGAGGAAATCTACTAAGGCCTAGGGTTACCTACACCTTAGTAGCTAGTTTCCCTTAGGGTTTGATAATTGGAGCCTTGGGTTACCAACACTCCAATCAATTAATCTCTCTTGTCTTTGACTCTCTTACTATCATTATTTCTCTTCAAAATTTGTTGCCACATCATTGACTCCGTTTTCCCTAAAGCACTAGTCTAAGTCCTCTTTTGAGTAATTGATCAAAACAACCATCAAAACCTATTCTTTGAGCTTCCTACTAACCATTTCTAACCCTAGAATATCCTAACCTACTAACAATATCGTTGTTGTTACTAAAGTAAGCTACAGCCATTAATTGCAACATTAAAATCTTCCAAAAGCAATTGAAAAGGCTGATTTATACATTGTCTTGTTTGCTTCTAACAAATGCTAGTATTATGATTTCAATGGTTGATGATTCTTAGTCATTTTGAAGCTATTTCAAGGCATTTAATGTGAAGTATTGCCTTATAAATATTGTTGTTATAATTTTCTGTTTACTTCATCATTATCAGCCAATTGCTTTTATTGAGAAAGTCTATGGTTTTACGAAGTGTTAACCAGCAAGCTGTACTTTCAATATATATAGTTTCTTGTTGCTTTGTTCCGAGCAAGTACACCTTGATATATTATCATTTCATTGGTTATAAAACCGAGACTTTCTGATCGATGGTGACTTGTGAGAGGGGATCTTTATTTAGCCATTTTTACCTTTCCTTCTCAAACCCCCAGGTCATCGGGGACGCCTCCCCTAGGCCTACCATCCTAAATAGAAAGAGACATCCTATTGAAGTGACAGTGATAGGATAGTCTCGAGACACGCTAATTTGTTTTCCTTTTACCTTTCCTTCTATCAAAGTACAAATTGTGCGATAACATTTTACAAATAACTACATATCATCAAAACCATTGCCTATATTAGGATCCTCATCCTCAGTGTGACCCTCTAAGCATTAAAATAAGATAGAAAAAACTTGACATGCCTAATAAGTGATTTTACTTGAGTGAAGGGTACAGTTTTACTAGGGTCACGACAAAAGAGTTCGACAATCATTGCCACCAACATCAAGGTACATAGAGGGCTTGGTGCTCTTGACTAAATGCCAATTTCATACCTTCATACATGATAGAATCTAGTGGAAAAGTTGCAATACTGCCAATCTTGAAATCCTGAAAACCATTAAGTCTGTTGAATTTTGAATGGGACCTAAAATTCTACTTTCTGCATATGAAGTCCAATGAGGTTGGAACCACTCTCAAACAACCTGAAACAATTAATGGTAATGTTAAAAATTTAAGTAAAAGGATGAAAATGAAAGATAAAGGAGAATGTCACTTTAAGAATTTAATATTACCATTAATTAGTAGATTACTATCCTCTTTATGTTTGCAAAATGACAAAAAAAAACTAATTTTTCAACTCTTGCTCGCCTCTTGCTCCTTTGCTCTCTAAACCCCACTATGTTTGCAAAATGACACTTTAAAAACAAAAAACAAAAAAGACTTTTAATTCATGACTGTCTGTGGCCCTGCGACATTTCCAACTCGCGATATTATCATGCTATTTTAGAAAATATCGCGATATTATCGCCAAAGGAAAATATTGTGCTATTTTCGAAAATATCACGATATTATCGTCGGAGGAAAATATCGCGATATTTTTGGGCGATAATATTGTCGACCCTCAAAACGGCGATAATATCACGATGTCAGTGATATTATCACGATGTTGGTAACATCGATTCATATGCCACCTTGGGCCCTTGTTGCTTACTAAGAGAACTATTCTACGATGTGATTTTATTTTTCTTATACCAAAGCTTCATAAACTTCTTTTGCACATTAAGATTAGCCATAAAAAAAGAGTCCATGCAAGGATATCCAAGAATAATATCCACATCATCCATATTTGTAGCATGAAAATCTGAATGTAAAACATATTTATCCATAACAATCTTCAAATCTTTAAAAGTTTTGAACATTCTCACCCACAACCTGTGTGCTTTTGATATGTTATGTAAGGACCTACAATCTTTTAGCCAAGTTAACACTGATGAATGATACTTATTGTTAGGGTTTGTAAATATAATGACCTTCCCCCTTTGCTAAAGACATCCATGAACCTATAATAGGAAGTGTTCACATGAAAATAAACCCTTACAACTCTCTTTATCTTTGTGGCATGAGAACCCCTATCTAAAAATAAGCATTCAACTTTTACTTCTAAAAAATAGAGCTTCTTATTAGGGCCAACTGACTACCACCATATGGTAGCATCATCCTTTAGATTATAACCTAATTTGTATCTCCAACGATGAGACTCTGACTTCCTCCAATTTAATTATTTTTAAACACTAGAACCATGAAATGTTCTTGTAAAAAACATCATCCTTAGGGAAACCCGAAAATAAAACTAGGATTTTGAAAAAATAGCTTTCAATGAAGCTTCTTTGTGTGGTTAGTTTAAAGAGAATAATTATTGTAATATTAAGTACCTAGGGAGATATCTAAGGGGAATACTTATATAATGTGGCCATAATCATGAAATAAGGTCCACTGGGTAGTTGGGTGTAATAAATATAATAATGAAGGGTAGTTGGCATAAACCACTAGGAATAATTAGTGTAATGTGGCTATAATCATGGAATAAAGCCCACTAGGTAGTTGGGTGTAATAAATATAATAATGAGGGGTAGTCAGCGTAAACCACTATGAATACTCATAAAAGAATATACACATGAGTATCATTTTATTGGAGATATACAGAAGATTTTATTGTAACAAGCATTAATTGTGAAGTGAAACATTCCATAAGGAGTAATTGATGGTGTTACCCTACCTCAGAGTATTGTCATATTCTTGAATATATTGTTTGTGATTGAATTGTTTCTTATCCAAAAATACAAATGATACATGATACAAGTGCCCAGATACATTTCTATCAGAATCATCATAGCTCTTGCAGCCAAGAAGAAGTGGAAGTTACACCAGATGGATGTGAAAACAACCTTCTTAAATGGTGCTATTGAAGAAGAAGTGTATATAGAACAACCTCAATGGTTTGAAGTTGAAGATAGAAAGACTCATGTCTGCAGGTTGAAGAAGGCTCTGTACGGGTTGAAGTAAGCTCCTAAAGCTTGGTATGGCAGAAATGACAGTTTCCTAACGAGCTTCGGCTTTACCAAGAGTAAAGTTGATTCTAGCCTTTACTTCAAGGTTATGAATGATGAACCAATTATATTGTTGATGTATGTAGATGAATTATTCTTAACTGGAGAAGAAAAGATCATCGCGGATTGTAAGAAAAAGCTTGTTGCAGAGTTTGAGATGAAAGACCTCAGCCTAATGCATTATTTCTTAGGTCTTGAGGTTTGGCAGAGCCCAAAGAAGATCTTCCTTAACCAAGGGAAGTATGCAGTTGAAATACTGAAGAGGTTTGATATGTTTGAATGTAAAGCCATGAACACACCCATGGAAACAAAGTTGAAGCTCCTGGTTGATACTTCGTCAGAATTAGTTGATGCTACGTTGTACAAACAAATCATTGGATCGTTGATGTATCTGACGAATACCAGGCTAGATATATGTTTTGATGTGAACACCTTAAGTCAGTGTCTAGTAGAGCCCAGATGTGTCCACCTTGTTGCTACAAAACATGTGATGAGATACCTTAAGGGTACATTGGACTTTGGTCTCTGTTATAATGGAGATCATGACTTCAAACTGGTTGGTTATACTAATTCAAATTGGGATGGAAGTGTTTATGATAGAAAGAGCACTTCAAGATCAACGTGAGGTCATCCATGACTTCATGGCAAAGCAGGAAGCAATCCAGTATTTCTCTCATCACGGTAGAAGCGGAATACAGTGCCACATGTTTCGCCAGTTGTGAAGACATATGGCTTCGGAAGTTGTTGACAGGTCTATTTGATCTGGAGATGGAAGCAACCATGATTCTATGTGATAACCAGAGTTGCATAAAGATGACAGAGAACCATGTGTTCCATGACAAGTCGAAGCACATAGAAATCTGGTATCACTACATTCGTGATATGGTGTAGAGGGGAGATGTAAAGCTCCAATATGTTGGCACAGATGAGCAGGTTGCAGATGTGTTGACTAAGCCTATGTCTCGTGTAAAATTTGAATACTTTCGAGACAAGCTTGGTATAGTCTGAAAGGACCTCCCTCGAAAGGGGGAGTGATGTTGATGATAATATGGTATCCTGACCAGCAGCGGGTAGCTCAGTTAGGATTTTATATCCTAGGGGACTAACCATCCTTGGATAGATCCCAAAAGTCCGGTAAGGACGGTCTGTCAGAGAACCTGTGCATGTATATGCTAGTTGTGGTCAGCAGTGGTAGCTCTGTTAGGATTTTTATAATCCTAGGGAATATTATGATTCCTGGGCAGATCCCAAAGGTCCAGTAAGGATGATCTGTCAAAGTACCACGTGGTAGCTCCGTTAGGATTTTATATCCTAGGGAATCTTATGATTCCTGGGCAAATCCCTAGGGACTGTCAGAGTACCACAAAATGTTGTTACACCTGCCTCATTTTGTTGCTATATGATGATGATGATGTTATCTCAACCTCGTGTTGATGATGTTGTTGTTCTAGCATCGTGTTGTGATGATGTTGTTCCAGCCTCATGTTGTGATGATGTTGTTGCTCCAGCCTCATGTTGTGATGATGTTGTTCCTACAGCCTCATGTTGTTGACCATGTTGATGTTGATGTTGTTATTATAGCTTTTATGCTAACTGATGTTGATGTTTAAGATTCTAGCTCCATAATGTGAATGATGATGATGATGCTATTCCAGCTCCATGTTGTGAATGATGATAATGATGCTATTCCAGCGCCATGCTGTGAATGATGATGATGATGATACTCTAGCTCCATGATGTGAATGATGATGATGATGATACTCCAGCTCCATGTTATGAATGATGATATTATTGATGATGAGAAAAACTTCATATGATTTATAGATATGTCGATCAGTGTTCCAGATGATCTTGATGTTGTTTTCCTCTCTCTCTCCTGATGATGTTGTAGAATACCCTTCTTTTTAGGGGGGGGTGTTGAAATATTGTAACTGCGAAGAATATTCTAATTATAATTGAGTTATTATCATACAGATCAATCCCCTTTTGTGGATTGATCATGTCGAGATTTGTATAAGACCAAATCCCTTTTTGTGGATTGATCATGTCGGGCTTTGTATAAGACCAAATCCCCTTTTGTGGATTGGTCAAACCCTAATTAAGTAAGGCTAATTGAGAAATCGGCCCCCAGGGCTAATTAAAGTGGTTTTAGCCACTATTTCGAGAAGTCGGCCCTGCCTAATGAAGAGACACCACCCTAGCTCTCCTCAGCTAGTATAAATAAGAGAGGCTAGCGCCTCATTCACTCACTCACTCAAGTCACTCATCTAGTGCGCAAGTTTGAAGGAAGTTGCAGTTGTCGGAAGGAGAGAGAGGCGCATTGCTCAGTCTTGGATATTCTCTAGTGTTTCGTTTATTATATTGGCATTGTATTGGCAATCTATATTAAGGAAGTTTTTGTTGGGTTTTCTCCCCCATGAGGGTTTCCTAGGATAAATGTTGTGTACCTTGTGATTGTGTTTCTTTCAGTGATCCTTCTTATGCTATTATTGTCTAGTAAATTGAAAAGAACTTAATAGCAACTCTAAATTTAACATGAAGTGCGGGACCTACATCGAGGTGACATTGGGTGTAGGATTCCCAAGTTGTAGCACTTGCTTTTGTGGTTGGGTCAGGCTTTGCCCAACCTACAACTTATGCTATAACATTTTGGCGTCGTTGCCAGGGAAGATTTTGAATCTTCTTCATACCCTAACAACACTTTGGTAAGCTATCCCAAAGCCTTTCCCTTAGCTTACCTGGCGACTCTACCCAAGGGACGTTCCCTTTCCACCCTTCTTGATGAGCTCATCTTGATGTTCATCTAGCGACTCCACCTTCCCAGAACCCACTTTTCCCTTGTGTTCCCCTTTCCATCCTTTGATGAGCCTTGAGCTCATCTGGCGAGTCCATTGAGGTGTTATCCTAAGTAATGGAAACATGGCCCTTTAGCGCTTTCATGAAGCATACAAAGCTTTGGATCTCGAAGCTATTGATGGATATCCAAATAAGTGCCCAATTAACCAATTCGACCTCCTCCCAAACTTCGATGGTAATCCATTGTCAGTCGTACCACATGTTGTTGAGTTTGTCCGAGCCATCTCATGTTTGAGTGCGCAACATGAGGATGTATGCTTGCGGTTATTTTTTCTATCCTTGAGAAGGGAAAAGAGAGATTGGATCAGACATTCTTACAATCCAAGAAGCATATCTTCTTTGACGATCCCCATCAGAGAGTTCCTTAAGCATTGGGGACCAGAAGCTCAAAATCTTGAAGATACAATTCAGGACCCTGGAGGATGCCTTTTCAAGAGAAGGTTTTGACCTTGATCCTATTGAATGCTTAAGGGGAACACTTCTTCCAGAGTTTGTTGAAACTACAATTGAAAAACAAGAAGTTGACAACACCAATGAGGAAAATTTTGAACGTCTCAAGCGAAGCAAAGATGAATATTCCAAGTTTTGTGAACAACTAATGAGACATTGCCCTGATAAGGACTTTCTAGTTAAGTTTTTTCAGCAAAGAAAAGAGGAGCTTGATGCCATCATAGAAGATTATGAGAAAATGCCTACCCAAAATTCATCCTGGGAAGTGATCATTGCATATTTTGGAACAGATTCATTATACGATGCTCTAACTGAGAAGTATGGATACCAAGAAGGATTCCCAAGTGATGATGAACAACTCTTCATGCCCAAGGAACTCTATGAACTCGTTTTAGATCAAGATGAAGATGGTGAGTTCTTTGAACCTTTTGAGGATGATGAAGACCTAGATAAAATACAACACCTAGATGAAGTGACATTGGTGTCCTTTCTCCCACTTGACGAAGATGATATCATCCAGGCTTGTTCTCCTCGTGGATATGAAGATGAAGTATCTGCCCTTCCACTTGATGAGGACGTCCAGACCTCTGCTCCTCCTGCACATCAAGAAGAGAACCTGATGAGTTATAATCCTTTTGAAAACTTTGATGATGCTTTGTTCCATGACTATGGAAATGAAGAAAACTACCAAAAGGATCTTGATGAAGTTTCTCTTGCAGAAGGCATGAACGAGACATTGTTATCTATTGTCCAGTCTTGTGAAGAAGTAATCAGCTTCGATGATGTAGATGAAATCATGGAACAACCCCTAGATATAGTTGGCGACCACATTGATGATTTCATACGTATTGGGAGGCGTAGATGGGACATGAGTTGTTACAACTTTGATGGAAATCCCATCTACGACATTGAAGGCCACTCTCAGATAAAGGACATAAGCATATTTTAAGAGGATTTCTTTTCACAGTTGAATGGTCTGTATATTTCGCACCCTGGTGATGATATGGTTACAAATTTGTTCAGCCCCTTCGAGGATAACTCGTTGCATCATACTCAGAGTGATTTTCATTCATCCCTTGATGCACACCCTTTTGAGGATGTAGATTTGTTCTACGAGAACTTTCAGCCTTTGTGCTCAGATTTTGATACATACCAGATCGTGGCCAGCCCAAGGCAGTCAGCAGTTCACTCTACGAAGCGGAAGTTTTGTCATCTTCGGGATTCTCACGAGGATTCACGAACAAAGAGGCAGTGTTTTTCTTCTTCTAGACTTGAGCCTGTCCAGTATCTCATTTCTTCCCCTCGAGTGAAACATGGGGTCTTCTTGAGTCATCTCACATCTTCTCAGTCTTCAGGGAGCAGTGATTGTGTTGATGAGGATGAAGATTATCCACCATCTACATGTGCTAGTCCACTCCAGAGATGGATAGATCGGGCTTGTGGCTATGCTTGCAGGCGGGAGTTCCAGAACGATCGAGATTGTGGTTTCTCTTTCCAGCAGGATTTCCTCCCTCCCACTCATCTCCATGAGTTTTATTTCATGATTGATTATATGTCTATTTATGCTCATGATTACTATGTGTTGGACTTATCTTTCTTGTTTTACATGATTAAGCACAGGGGGGGATGTCTTCATCAGATGATCAGGTGGTTGTACGATTTCACTAGACACCTTCAAGACTTGATCTTCACGGTCTCAAGACCCCAAGTAAGTAGGTAAGTCATCTTGATTGCTTGCATCTTGCATTTTGGTTTGCTCCTATTAGTTTAGTTGCATTGCATTTTCATTTTTCTCTACTTGCATTATTGATTTCATCATCATATATGTATACTTAGTTAGAAATAATGTCAAAATTTCATTTTTCTAGCTTAATTGGTTTTGATTATGATCATACGAGAAGGAGGATGAGTAGGCTATCACGCACTAGACAGTTTGATGTAAAAGACCATGAGAGTAAAAGACCATACCAAAATCAATAAAGATGCTAAGATAATCCACCATAAAATCCCTAGGCTTTTACATACCCTTTACTTCCTCAAACAAACCCTTGCAACATCAATGAACTTTAAGCAATAAATGATGGAGACTAGAGTGGGGGTGGTTGGGTCGGGCTTTGCCCAACCTACAACTTGTGCTATAACAGTGCCCACCATGAAAACACCTCGGAGGTGAACAAATCCTACAACTAATTAGCTAAACTGTTTCAAGTTGGCAAGTATTCAATTACAAGATTTATGTAAAGTTTGATGTGCAAATAGGTTAATTGAGAGGTTACTAGTGTCCTTTTGCTTAAGAGGATGTTGATCACTGTGTATTGGTTTAGATTTTTGACAACAATGGTTGCTATGTTATTTAAGGGAAATTTCAGCTCCATATGTTTACTTAGTTAGAAATAATGTCAAAATTTCATTTTTCTAGCTTAATTGGTTTTGATTATGATCATACGAGAACAAGGATGAGTAGGCTATCATGCACTGGACAGTTTGATGTAAGAGACCATGAGAGTAAAAGACCATACCAAAATCAATAAAGATGCTAAGATAATCCACCATAAAATCCCTAGGCTTTTACATACCCTTTTACTTCATCAAACAAACCCTTGCAACACCAATGAACTTTAAGCAATAAATGATGGAGACTAGAGTAGGGGTGGTTGGGTCGGGCTTTGCCCAACCTACAACTTGTGCTATAACAGTGCCCACCATCAAAACACCTCGGAGGTGAACAAATCCTACAACTAATTAGCTAAACTGTTTCAAGTTGGCAAGTATTCAATTACAAGATTTATGTAAGTTTGATGTGCAAATAGGTTAATTGAGAGGTTACTAGTGTCCTTTTGCTTAAGAAGATGTTGATCATTGTGTACTGGTTTAGATTTTTGACAACAATGGTTGCTATGTTATTTAAGGGAAATTTCAGCTCCATATGTTTACTTTGCTGAAGAGGATTATAACTGTGGTGGTTGCATTGGTTCAACAGAGTAACTAGTAAAAATACCTTTTTGAGAAGTAGATAGCTAACCACACACTGAGAAGGCATTGAGTTGGCCAAGAGCTGAGGGACAAGATACTTAACTGTTGAAATAATGTAACTGCGAAGAGCATTCTTATTATTATTTTGTTGTTGGATTAAATCCCCATTGTGGATTAATCATGTCAATATTATTACTGGATTAAATCCCCATTGTGGATTAATCATGTCATTATTATTATTATTGTTATTGGATTAATCCCCATTGTGGATTAATCATGTCGGTAATTGTATAAGGACCAAATCCCCTTTTGCGGATTGGTCATCAGACAATTACAAAGTGTTGAATAAGAAGTCGGCCCCAGCAGTTATAATGGAAGGGCCAGAATTAATTAAAGGTGCGTTTACCCATCCAGAGTGAGAGGTTGGCCCTGCCAGATGGTGACTCTTCACACGTGCCAGATTGATATAAATAAGAGGTTGGCGCCTCACTTCTTACACACACTTCATTTGCTCATTATCTTATGAGGCAAGCTGCAATTGGAAGTTGGAGAGAGGAGAAGAAGGGTGGCGCATCTCTTGGGGAGGACTATCTATATTGGTTTGAGCTATCTCTTGAACATTGTACAAGCTATTTATGATAAGGAAGTTTTTGCTGGGTTTTCTTCCCCTAGAGGGTTTCCCAGGATAAATGTTGTGTCTCTTGTGAATGTGTATTTCTCAGTGATCTTATTCTTATTATGCTCTTATCTAATGAAATGCAAAGAACTATAATAATGGCATAAACATTAACATGGAATCAGAGCCAACCTGAAGGAAGCACAATTTGCAAGAGGAAAAACGTCACTGTTACCGTACCCCAAAATTAGGGTTTTGCAAAAGTGAGTATTTTCAGCTCCTTAACATCCTAGAAAGTTGCGCCCTCCCCCAAGGATCATTTTGGCACTTAGAGCGCACCTTTTCAGTGGCTAGATCTCCCGAAAAGTGAAACCCTAGTTAAACAAAGTACCAGAAAACCAGAAAACCAGAGTACCAGAAGTACCAGAAGTACCAGAAAACTAGAAGCCCCAGTCCAGAAATCCGCAGATCAGATTTGACGGGGTAAAAGTTGGATTTTCGAAAATCTGACTGCACCAACTAACTCGCCTCAGCTCAGCGCACCTATCCCTTGGATCAGAATTTCAAAATTTGAAGTTTGAAAAATTAGGGTTTCCTCATAAAACCCTAAGTTGCAGTTGAAGTTGCAGTCTCAAAACCAGTTGCAGTTGCAGAACCAGTTGCAGTTGCAGTACCAGCTGCAGTTGCAGTACCAGTTGCAATTGCAGCCGTAGAACCAGTTGCAATCACTCTTGAAGTTTTTGGTAATGATTACCACTGCTACCAGATGGAGCCACTACCTGCAAATGCTATTAGAGGTATGTACTTACATATGTTTAATGGTTAAACCCTAAAGAGTATTTGCAGAAGAAGGGATCTTTTTCCATAGATCCAGAAGGATCTCAAGATCCAACACATTCAGAGGAATGATGCAACCCAGATAGCATATTGTCTTAGTACAACAAACAGGTTGAAGAAAGTACTCGTCACTTGAGTGAAGGAGACCTGGAAGAAAAGCAAGCACTCACTCTTGAGGACAAGGCTCCAGGTTTGATTAATCAAGATTCAAAGGTACACATGACAAGCTAATGACTTTAGTTGAGATAGAAATCGTCGTAAAGTATTATACTTGATAACATGTGAGAATACTTTGT
>JASDQU010212890.1:5379-18210 GCA_032191745.1 Picea mariana
AAAAATTATTTTGATCAGAGCACAACTGTAAATAATTTTTAGAAGGGAGAGTTGGTGGTACTTTGGAACAAGGCCAAGAAGAAATTTTCCATGCATAGAAAGTTCGAAGCACTCTGTATCAAACCATACATCATTGAGAAGATATTGGGTTTTAACTCCTATATACTCCAAGACATGAAGGGTAAAATACTAATGCTTCCTGTCAACGAGCAACATTTGAAAGGTTTATTCTCTTAATACTTTCTCATTCACATTGTATATAATTTTATTTTTTCAATTTATATATTCTTACTCTGACTCCATCGCCCAATGGGCAGAAGCACTTGGTCATGAGAGGGTCTGGATTCTTGACAAGCCACAGGGGGTTATCATCCAACAGTTGGAGCCAATTGTTGAGATCAATTGTTTCTTCCAAATTTTCCCTCCCCTTCTCTATTTTTCCAACTCCTTTTATCCTTTTCTTTTCCCTCTTTTATACTTACCCTAATTCCCCTTTTATTTTTTCCCTTCTATTCTCCCTTTCTAGTTCTTATACTTAGTCATTTTTCCAAAATGGCGAGATCCTGGGATGGAAGACTCGTAGATCCTCATCTCCATCCACACTCTCACATCATGAGTCTGACTGAATGCCACATTATTCTATACTTAACCATTTTTTGCAGTCTTAGGTTCCCAGGTTGGCAAGTTTCAAGCTTTCATATCCCTCGTTCCGTGAAATACACTTTGTACCCGAACGATCTTTGATATACATTTTGACCATTCGATTCCCTGAGCTCCTAAGTATCTCATCCCTCCTATGATCATTCTTACCAACCTCATTACAAAACTTAGCCAATTCTTAACCTTTTGCAACAGTGGGTTTGTGGGTTCTCGAGTTAGTAGGTTCACAAAAGTCCTAAATTATGTGCTTTTGTCTGTCCCTTCCACCTTCGCACTATTTCCAAGATGCATTTATATTGTTTAAGGTTAATAAATCATCATACAGGTCATGTAAAGATTGTCATTAATAGGTGAAGGGTTCGAAGAATTTTCTTATTAAACCACATTGAAGCATGATTTGTGGAAGATTATATATTATCTCTTAAGCGCTCATTTAAAATATTATTTGGATCAAAAGAATGCTCTTGTCAAAGTATGGCAGTAGCAGCTCGAAAGAATTTTTGTGGAGATACTTTGAACATTTTTGGATGAGAGGACCAGAATTTTCAATGGTCTAGAGAATATTCTTATTATTCATCCCCTTCTGCTCAGAAGGAAGTAATTTGGGTGTCTGAAATTGCTCATACAGGTTGTGTTCCTGAATTTTTTGACTGCAAGGAATTTGTTTCTTGGTGCACTGAGAAATATATACCATTCCAACGGAGGATACAACTCTAGGACCATTCTCCCATCATTCTTTCACCTCAAGTATTCCATAAAATGTTGAAACTCCCAGAGCCGACACTCACCTTCAAAGGTGAATATTGCAGGGAATTCTTGAAAAAACATGAAAATGGTCTTGATATCTTACTTGAATTCTTGGAGAATCCCACAGCCATCCCTAAAGATATTACCATATTGCACATTATCCTTTTCAAAAACCCATTTCGGGAAATTGCCTAGTTATTTACCAGAGTTACGGGCCAAGAAAATAGTGCTATCATTTTCCATATGATTCTTTACATCTTATACTTTATTGTCAAGGAGCAGGCCATTTTTTATTGGGGGAAGTTTATTTCCATTGAAATATCTTCACAATTGTCTTAATATAAAATGATAATAAATTCTTTATGTCTTCTTATTTGGTTTTCGCGGTAGCACATTGCTGTCAGTTTCCTAAATTGTCTATATGAAAGAAGATGAATTTTGAATTTGACCCTGTGACCTTTTGGTACCAAGCGTTATGAAGGCACAAAGCTTCCCTGCATTTTTATGAAGTTTTCAATGACTTTGTCTCAGTTCTTAAAGAGTTGTTGTTTGGACGAGGTACCCCAATAATATCTACTCAAGATAGTAAATTCTTGGATAGAAAGAGGACTTTGGAACAAATGGAGAATTACAATGTCATCGAGATTTTTGGTTCTAAGGAAAACCATTCCTTTCTACCATGCCATATATCCGACATACTGTTTTTTACATAATTTGCAAGGCAATATAGCTTTTGGCTGCACTTTTTTCATGAAAAATGAAAAAATCCATTCATTCCTTTGCCTTGGAAAGTTGGGGATTTTGTATTCAAAAGAATGAACAAAATTGATGAATTTGCAAACCACTTCCACACCCTGAATCTCAAGTATGATGAAAATATCAAAGGTTTTGACGCTAACGAAATCTTTGTGGAACATATTTTAGCAGTGGGTTTTATCAATTCATTTATCCACATTGTTTTAGGAGAAGAAGAACATAAACACCTGGGAAACCCTACCCACACTCCTGGCGACTTAGAGACGGTACTCATGACAAATTAACTGTAAAAACTGAGAGAAAAAGGTGCCAACAAGAAGAGTTCCCAGTCCCCAACTATCATACCTAAGACTAAAAAACCTCGGAGCAGTTCTCCAGTGGCCCACCCATCTAAGAAGGTAATCAATAGTAGTTCAGGTGGAGGAGGAGATAAGAACCCCCCTCCAGAAAAAATTGAAATCTCATATAAACTTCCTCTCAGGAAGAAGAGTAAGAATATTGTACAAGAGGAAGAAGAGAATCACATCGAAAGTGACATCAATAGATTTTCCCTCGAAGATATGGAGCTTGAGGCTGACACTGAAAAGATGTTTCCTAACATTGACTAGACTGGTAGCGTGGCCCACCAAAATCAGTCATTGGAAATTGTTGAAAATGAGATATTTGATTAAGAAGAATCATTTTTGTTTCAGAGCATTGTTTTTTACAATGAGTCTGAAAAATTAATTATTGAGAAGAGTGATGTGAAGAATAAAGGGGGAAATATCGTTCATAAGTTAACCTAAGAAATATGTGGCCTTGCCAAATTTCTAAAATTCATAAAGCAATTGATGATGCATTGGATGATTCCATTGGTGGTCTCGAAGAAAAAAATATAAAGTTAAAGGAAAGGATTAAGGAACTTGAATAGACTTTGATGCATCTTCCACTCCTTTCTATCCCTTTGGAAATTGTCGGACCCTCCACGCCTGTAGCCAAAATAAAAGGATCCTCAAGCTTACTCACATTAGTCGGGAGCTATGTGGAGAATAATATCAAGAAAAGAATGGCATTGATTACAGAAGGCTAGTAAATTTCAAAAATAATGATTTCTTTTGGCTCGAGGGCACATGACTTTCTTGAATATATACATGCCAACCTAAAAAATGAAGAAGGTTTCTACCTTGATGTTGTGGTACCCTTTGGTATTAAAGTTTTCAACTTGTTAGAGTTAAAGAGAAGAGAGGAGTACCTTCCCTCACCAAGTTGGATCAAGCAGCCAAATGCCTACTGGAAAGAGAAAATAAATAACTTGAACAACATCGTCCAGGTGTTCAGCCAAACCATAACAAGGAGACAAGAGCTATTCAAAAGACTCACAGAGGTGCACCTAATGAGAAGCACTAACGAGGTCCAATATACCAAGTTGATCCTCAACTCGTTGTTCCTAAAAAAACAACAGTTCGATGAGCAAGTTGAGATTGTTAAAGGATTGTCAATTGAAAACTTCTATGGCATAATTGAATATGATGAGAATGCCATATATAACTTTCTAGTAGATTACTACGTAAAAATCAGGATATTGAAGAAATATTACATGAATTTCCATTGATCTCCGTGACTTGGAGGGTGAGTTGTTCAATATTAAAATCCAGCATGAAATTAATGTGGAACCTATGAAAATTTACATCAAATAATGGTTCAAGAAGGCTATTGACAAAATGACAAATGAAGGGAAATAAAAAGTTTAGACAGTTCCTCTAATTGTCGATGAAAATGATAAAAGGACATCAACGAGCAAATGAAAAAGATAGAGACGATCATATTAAATTGACGTTGATCACATCTTTATTTTCTTTATCAAGTCCTTCATCCAGTTACTCCACCTCTTTCACTAGAAAGGTTTAACTGAAGACTAATAACTCCTTTTTTCTTCTTACCACGTCTTGCTGATTCTTCTACCGCCTACCGTCTTCTATCTAAAAGATTATTTCTTGTATTTATTTTCTTTATGGTCTGCAGGAGCCCCAATCCTAGTCTTTAAGAGAAACACATTTCCAATTTCAATAATATGTAACAGACTATATATTTTTTGAAATTTCAATACAACTATTTCGAGAACAATATCGACTTTTCTTTGTAACCCTATTTTAAAAATATAAAGTCTTTGAGGTTGATATATCATTATATTTATTTGAGCTTCCCATTTTTCCACTATGTTAAAGTTCTTGTATGCATGCAGATCATCCTCTTTTTATTTTATGTGATCAGAAATATTTATCCCAAACTATGATGGATGTGAGGAAATTTTTCTTATTTTCTTTAAATGTGTGATTCCTGGTCCTTTCTCAGCAACTTTATTTAAAAAGAAAACAAAAAACATTTTCCTTTTACCTTATTGTAATATTTATGTTTCTTTGAATTACTATAATGGGCTTCTGTCAAGTCCCACATTTTGAATATTTTAAAAATCTCAAGAATAAGGAGTACCGCCTCTATAAAAACATAGGGGGATTTACATCCTTGTGAGGTTGTTGTTTCGCTCCTAACAGATTCAAGTGTCAAAAGTGGCATAGCCCAACAATATAAGGTTGGTGATGCTACATATGATGTCGTTGACCCACATAACATTCAACCTCAACACAATTTCATGTTATGGTGGGTCTTATTATGTAACCGTTTTAGTTTTTAGTAGAAACCAAAAACCTATGAATTTGATAGACCATCAATGCCTCTGAGTTATTTTTTCCTCAATTCAGAGCCAGTTCAATAAAAAGAACAATCATCTTCCATTATTGATGCCCTCGAGGGTGATGCAGATATCCACTTCATCAATGATTTTTAGTTACAATTATACTATTTTGGTTTCATGATATGAGCATTGGGAATGACCACCTCATTTGTACAAAAAAAAAAAATCAAGAGAACATTTGGTTCCCATATTAGTCCCCTATCCCTCCAATGGATCACTCTTCCATTTCCTCAATACAAAGTATCAAACTCTTATATACAATGACATCACCATCAAAATAAAAAATGATGTATTTTGGCTATACGCATGCTCCTAACCTCACACATTAGGTGGCATCTATTACCACCAAAAAAATTCTCACAACAATACAATCAATGGTTGAAGAAAATACGAGGGAAAAACATTAATTAGCATACCTAAAGCATTTATAGAACCTATTCAACAACTAAAGTTATGCAAATAGTCATTGAATTTCAGCGTAGTCTCCCCAAATCTTTCTTGTGCACATTTGTGTGAGCCAACATAGTGTTGAATGTGCAAATTGTGTGGTTTGGATGATTATCTCTACAATAACTTGCACTGATGCACAAATGATGGATTAATTCAGTTCATCAGGCTTCAAACACTTACAGGTCGAGGTGTACCATGATAATACTTCAAAATCGACATGAAATCTAGCATTGGGGCTACTGAAAGGATAGGAAGTACCTTCAAAGGAATGCCATTCACACTACAAGCAAGTTATGAAAAATATTTCAATGGTCCTATAAATACATGACCAAGGTATGAACACAAAAAGAAAATTTTTGAGTATTGTTATGTTGTTCATTTGGTTTTGGAGAATCCATCATTCTCTTAGAGCTGTTTGAGCATCAATAGAAAGTGTTTTAGTTATGTCCTCTTTAAAAGTTCAACAATCAAGTCTTCACCATTGTATTTCCATTTTTAGAAGATAGAGAGATTTTTATTTTGGGTATTCAATATCCCTACCAAGGAGGAAGAGGGGACTCATAATTTCCCATATTTCTCCTAGGTGTTATCAATTCAAATACCAGTCCCATTGGTAACTATTTTGTATGTCTCTTTCATGCATCCATTTGAGTTTTTATATGCATAGTTTAGTTTTTGTTTCTTGTTATTTGTTTTCTGGTTTTCTCTTTAGTTGAGCCACTAATCAACTAACCAATTTCTATATTGTCTTGTTGGCCTAACAAGGAAACCAAGTGGCTTATTTTTTCTCCCAAGGGGAAAAACTAGCCCAACAATAGCCAACATTTCCTTTTCATAGATTAATTGGCCCAAATGTTTCTCCAAAATTTGTTTGATAGTGAAGGTCAAAGGCCTATTGTTGGTTTTGATTCCCTTTTATCTATTTTCTCTTACTGGTCGTAAGGGATTCTGATTCTATTGACCATTACAGATTGACCTCGGTTCATAACTAAGAATCTTTCCAACAAAATCCCTTAAAGACTATCGTCCCCTCTGGTAACCCAGAAGGAAACACAGTACATGGAGTGCACTGTGCAGTCTCACCCGAGATAGATTTATGGGTCGATGCAATACATAGGTCTTTGCAACCTAAGACTGAGCGATATTTGCACCTTGACCTTTATTCAGTTCATTTAACATCTAGTATAACATTCATTCTATGCATGCATTGGGAATATTATATTTACTTAGTTAATTCATTCTTTCAACATTCATCCACTAATCATACGCAAAGACAAATTCATTCAGTCTCATAACACAGTGTTACCATGGTTCACCCCCTCCTGGAACATGTCCACAAAGATCTGTCTCTAAGTATTTTATTATAGTTTGGAAATCGCCATGTCGTGCATGGTTACAATCTTAGTTCTTCTTTCTTCCCACATGCTCATCGATCCCTGTGAGGCTGACTAGATCGCACTAGGATCCTCAGCCTATGATCTAACCCTCAGTATCGATTCACTCATGCCCTTTCTAGTTCACTAGTAACTCATATCATCCTTACAGTTCTCTTCCTTTCTTCGTATATCTTGCCTCCCCCTCTCTCTCCAACTCTTCAAGCTCTATGTATATATCTCTTATATTTTCTTCGGATCACTAACTATTACAATGTATTACAAAAACCCTAAACCTAGCATCATTAGGTCTTCCATGCATGCATGCATGTTGCTTTTCCTTCCAGCTATCTCTTTCCTCTTGAATGCTTCTCTTCCAAAAATAGCCTTTATTTAAGATTCGGTCTACATTCAACAGGCCCCCAACACTGACATGTGGCTCATCCCAAGCCACCTTAACCTGGTGCACTTCATCGATCTCTCTTGCGATCACTTGGAACTTATATGTGAGCTCCTTTACTTGCGTTTGGGCCTACGCAGTCTTCTCCTTGAGTGTGTCCAATACCTGCATTGCAATCTCATTGTTGAACATCCCTGCACGCTCTACCTGGGTTTGTGCCATGTTCATTTTTGCTTATTTCTCCTATGCAATTACCTCTGTTGCCCACTCCTGGATCGATTCCATTTGAGCCTGGTGATCATTTTTCTATTTCTGCATAGCTATGAGTTACGCCTATAGTTTCTTTATATATTGTGCTCCTTTGACGTGCTATGTGATCGAAATTGTCTTATTCCTCTACTTGAGGTCCTTGATAGCTGTGCTTATCCTTTCTTCTTCCTAGTCCCACTCCTAAACCTATTTATCCTCTTCCAACTTTGTTCAGAGCTATGCTATCTTCTCGAACAAGTTGGCCACTGCATGGACTTGTCACTCTATCCCCTTTATCTATTTTTTTTCCTCCTACTTCCTTTTATCCTTCACCTCTGGTGGAGTGGTAGGTATGAGTTTCTCCCGGAGGTGCTCAATCTCTTGTCTATATTGATTGATTATCTACACAATGTGATCAATCTTCTTTGTCACTGTGAGTTCGGCCATTTGCATGCTCTTTGGGATTTTCTCATAGGCTACAACCAATTCATGCTCCCACCTATCCACGCGATCTTTTTCATCTTTGGTCTCTATCTTAGTCTGCTCGAGTACCAATTCCATATCATCCTAATTGTTTGTTTATTGGTGAAATTATGTTGTGTTTGTGCATGCACGTGACTGTACCTATTGTGTGACACTAACTTTTAGTTTATACAAGGCCTTGCTTGGTATCTACGTCAATACCAACTGTATTTGGACCAAGTCCTTTAGGGGTGTATGCCCCATGATTTCGTCCATGTGCACCATGTTGGGTGTGACGTGAAATGTCAAGCTCAACTATGTTGTCATCTGGATCCTGTCATGTTTTATTAATCTAGCTTCACCTCCTATTTGTGATGTTGATGGGACTATTCCTATGCTACTTCCGACCACCTGTGCTTCTCTGGACGGTTGTAGGAGTTTTCGAATGTATGCCATCTCTTCCTCAATCCTATCCCTTTGGCACTCAACATTAGCGAAATCTTTGATTGTATGATCCTAGACCATCTGGGCCACCATGTCTGCATCATCCTCAATGATCGTGTATTCTGGGGGTGTTTTGTGTGCCTTCACCTTCTTGCGTGCACCCCCCATATGGATGACTGGCCTCTTAGTCTGGCCTTGCTCCTGCTAAGTAGCACTTGATGTGGTTCCCTATTCTATCTCAGTCTATTTCTCCTATACTTGTGGTGCCTATGTCTTGTTCTTCCACCCCTCCTCGATGCCTTTCTTGGACACCCCCCCTTTTTTGTGTTGCAACTTGTTCTGACCTCTCGGTTTCTTTGGCACTGTTATCTCTTCGGCAAGTTTTTTTCCCTGTCTTACCTCCTCCTCCTCCATTTATGAAGGTATTTCTCGATTAAGAATTGGAATTCTCCAGTCATCATCCAAATCTTTGATGGCCATATCTATGTTCGTCTCCTTGATGCAGTAGCGCAGTTGTATCCATCGATTGTCAAGATCTTTCTGTGCCTAGATCCACATTGCATGTCTAGTGGATTTGAAGTTAGTTATGCCCTGATACTGTGCAATTTCTTCCGGTGTCACCATCCAAGTGTTGGCGATTCTCTCCTATAGGTCAATGTGATATCCTTCAAATATGGTTGCATTCGCCTTTCTGTTCTTGGGGTCTGAAGTGGCCCCCGATGATAAGTATCTCTCTTTGTGGCAAGGATTGGGTATAGTGGCAAATAATGAATACTTCGGCTCTTCCATATGACAAGGCTATTAGGATAAGTAGCCATGAATAGTGAAATTATGTCCCCAGATCCTGCGCATCCTTGCAGTCGTCCAGGAACATATTCAACAAATAAGGGGCCCATCTTACTGTGGTTCTCTTCGCACACTATGCTACAACATCAAGAACCCTAGCTGAGACTTCCTCCTTGCATCATTTCCTGAGTAATTTGCATGCCATAATTTTTGTGGCCATTCTTGTCATGAAATCACTAATACACTTAATTATGATTCCACGGGACCCCCTTTCGGTACCATATTTCTTCTTCATTTCCTCGGCCAATGGTTTCTCCTTCATTTTGTCCTCAAGGAACTATGTGGGATCCTCACCCAGTGATGGCAGCCCTGTGATGTATGAAATAAGATCTATGTCTATTCATACGAGTTGTTCCATCCACAAGTATCCTCCATGGGTGACTACCATTAGTTTCTTGAAATAGTTGTTTGCATACTAGCCCCTCCCAAAGTGCAGGATGTCCAACAGGCCTAGAATCCCACTTTTGGTCAGTCTGACTGCCCACTGGACTGGTTGATTAATTAGTTTGCCAAAGGCTCCTATACGCACAGTTTGTAGGTAGACATGCTTGGCAAACTCTGGGAACTTGTCTATGTCTGTCATGTTGTGACCTGAGTACCTCAATTTCTCCATGTAACCTAACATATTTCTTCCTATACATACCCCTTCCAGAATGTATGGAAAGAAAATGGTTGTGGTGGCTTTCCTGCGCGGTGACATTGGTACCACCTGCTTTCCCTTCTATTGTGGTGGCTGACTCAAGGTTCCAACCTCCATTGTTCACTCTTCTACATACTCGTATGGTCGATCGGTGACATATTCCACTGTGAACTCCTGTGGTTGTTCCGGCATGGTTTTGTATAATATTTACAGCATGGTCATTTCCTCCTACTTCAGGATCGTCCCATTAACTCTCGGGTGCTCTTCAGGGTTTCGGGAGTGCGAATGATTGTCTGCTTCCTAAGCATGTTGGCCCTGTCCCCCTTTTAGTACATCCATGTCCATGCCCAATGGTTTTGTTTGTTGGGTTTCCTCCATAATAGGTGTGGGGCTTCCTGGTGTCATATCGGCCGGCGAGATTTCATCCACATTGATGACTTCTGGAGGATGAAGTGGTTGTTGTTTGCTTCCCTGTGCTTTCTGTGAGGCTCTGTAGTTGCTTCAGGTTCATCAGTCATTTTGGTTCAGCTTTCCTTGTTTGGGTGGTGTCATGGTGTTCAGGTTTTTGTCTCTCAAACGTGGTGGACTCTGTGAGTTCTGGAAACTTTGCTCTTGTCTCTATATTCTCTATTGCTCTCTTCTTTTCTCACTTGCACAATAACCTTCATAGTCTCGTGTACTAGTTTATATAGGAATTTTGTGAAGCTTCTTTGAGACATTACCTTATTGACGTTTTAATTGAACCAACACTTCCCACGTACTTTCTATTGAATTCCCTTGGCATCTCCAGTTGGCACGATTAATGCGGTGTCCCGTCAGTCAGTTTTGTTATTTAAGTTTGATAGTCATCGTTCGTTAGCGGTTGTTTGTCATATCCTGCTTTCCCATTGTTTTCTCTTTCCTGCTTGTAGTGACCATTGGCCTTTTCCTCCACCACACTGGCATTCCCGAGTGTGCATGCTCATTTTCTTCTCAGCACCCTATGTCTTTGTTAAATGTTCTTCTTTTCAGCGCAATATCTCATCTATGTTTTTTTTATTTTTTTTTATTTCTCGAGGGTTGACTGGCCCTGTACAGCTTCAGTCGGCTCCTACTGATCATCCCTCTGAGTTCTATTCCTCCTAAATCCTTCAATTGTAAATCTCCCCCATATGTGACAGTATTTACTTTGTATGTTCCTAACCAATGCATTCTGAGTTTTCCTGGATGCTCAAGGGATTTGTTGTCATACATCAAGACTAAGTCTCCTTCCTTGAAACCCTTCCTCTTGATATGTCTGTCATGCCAAGCTTTGTCTCTTTCCTTCTGTGCTTCCTAGTGGAAACCTACTAGAATCCTATCTTCCTCCATGATCATCAGCTGATTTAGCCTTTTCTGTACTGTGCCTCATTCTGTCATGTTTGTAATTGTTGCTATGCGTAGACTAGGAACAAAAAATTCTAATAGAACCACAGCTTCTTGTCTGTACACCAGTCTAAATGGTGTTTTTCCTGTCAATTTCTAGCATGTGTTCTTGTATTCCCACAATACTATGGGTATATTTAAGTCCCGATCATCCCTATTAACGTTGCAGATCTTCGTTAATGCATTTTCAACGATCTTGTTAAAGCCTTCCACTATTCCATTTGATTGAGGATGATATGGTGTACTCTTTTGATGATGAACTTCAAAGTCCTCAGTCATATCCTTAATAGTAATGTTAATGAAGTGAGTTCCTTGGTCACTCATCAAAATCCTCGGGCAACCAAATCTAGTGATCACTTGTTCGAACAGGAACTATGTTGTTATCTCTTCGCTGCAATATTTTACTAGTGCTGCTTCCACCCATTTTTTTAGGTATTCTGTCGTAGTGATTATTTACCTCACTCCTGACCTTTTTCTACTGGGTTAATTGGTCCCACAAAATCTATTGCCCATTTTTCAAATACCTGCAAAGTTACTTGTGGTTGCAGAGGCATCTTGTCCCTTCTATTCAGTTTACCAACCCTCTGATAGACATCACATTTCTGGTAGTAGTCCTTCGAGTCTCTGTGCATGGTTGGCCACTGTTAGGACCCTACATTGTACCTTTTTGCTCACACTTTTTTCTACCATTCCATTTTTTTTCACTCACATTTAAACTCACATTATCACCTTACCCTATCTTTCCAAAGGTATATAACGTCTCTTCTCTTTACTATATGTTTAATATGTTTTGCATATAATCACCTTTCCTAGGTTATTATTTCTTAATGTAATCGAGGATTCTTTGGACAATTATTTCTTTCAACTTTGCAATAGGTAGGTTGCTTTCCTGTAATTCAAAGTAGAACTTCAGTTTGTTCAAGGAAAAGTGTGATTAATGTATTTTTACTACAACTCTAGATTGCTTTTGAGATTGAGCATATACAGTGCATGATTACCTTTGAAATAAATAGACTTCCCTGGGTTGGAAATTTATGTAGCACTTGATTGTTTAGTTAAATAAGCAATTACAGTGACCAACATTTTGGCGCTGTTGTCGGGGAAGGTAATTATAGATTTCAAAATCACTTATGATTTTTCAAATACAAAGATTACATAAGAGGACATGGAGACCCCAAAGACATTGACCCTATAGGTGGCAGGGGCAGAGGAAGGGGAGGAAGAAAGACTTATATTGACGAGATTATATCAAAATCTGAATTTGCTACTCCTCAACGACCAAACCCTCGAAAACCAAAGTCCCAACCTTCCTTTCAAGAAAACTTTGAAACAGGGAAAGAGGTTTGGAGTCTTGAGACAGTCGAGAAACCAACAGGAAACATTGAGGACAGAGCAAGCGCAGCAGGGGAGAAAAAAGAAGAAAACATGGATGAGTACAATGAAGAATTGCATCATGAAGAACAGGCAGGTCCTGAAAGAGAAGTAAATGATGAAAACTCTTTTTCCACATTAGGATTTCCTATTGGTGATCTTCCTAGAGGGGTAGTGCCCATAAAGAACATTCCACTCTCAACACTACCTAACTTTCATGGTTTATCTTCAGAGGATCCTGATGAATTCCTTTTTGAGTTTGACATATTATGCAGAAGTTATGATTACATTTCCAATG
>JASDQU010212892.1:0-18489 GCA_032191745.1 Picea mariana
AGAGTTTACCTACAACTTGTATTGTTCTTACATTTCTTCACAAAACTAAAAATTGTAAAGCTGTAAATTCTAATATATTGGCCTAGAAAAAGTATTGATTGACAATACATAAAAATAAAAACCTAAACTTTTTAGTGGAAATCATGTCCATTATGGACCTCTTGCTTGATGTCTACTTCAATTTAGATAGATGCCTCTTCAAATTCCATACCCTCATGATTTTGTTGGACTGTATCTTCCTTCTTGGACACTATCCTAAACAACCCAACTGAAACTTGTGGAGGAGAAGTCATGGATTGTGAACTCCTGGCTAGTCATAAGATTAATTGAAATTTCATGTTATGGTCTAATGTAAGTTTCTCAATTTGTTTTCCTTATATATTGGCTACCTTTTCTTCCAATTTGTTACTAGAAAAATCAGTAACTGTTGACACAAACTAATCTCCCTAACTTCAACAAGAAATTAGAATAAAACATGACAGAATACAAACTTCTCCTTAGATTTCATTTTAATGTAAACTAGTTCAAAGAGGAATAAATGACATATCGTTTAAACATCATTTGATTCTTGCTAGTGTTGTCCTTGCTCCATCCTTAGGTTTGTGGGATGTTGAACCTGTTAAGAAGCACAAACCAACAAAGAGAGAGAGCAAAATATATATATATATTCCAATGAAACCTATGCATAAGATCAAGGAGTTATGCAATAAAAATGGAGACACTTTTATAGGGAAGAAATGTATAACTGCATTATATTGATGAAAATGGAGAATACAACCTATGCCTTGATGTTGCAAGGTCCCTTCCAATTTCCCTTTGCCTCAACACACACACCTTTGAAACAATGCTTTTGATGAACAGTATTCACAACATGACTTGGAAAGCTAAATCAAAGTTATCAAAAGCACAATCTTCAGCAGAATTCTTCATACATAAGCCAGCCTAACTTTTCCCATGAGAGATCCCTCTTTATATAGATTGACGAGGGATGGATGAAGAGATTAGGATGATCCCACTAAATCAGAGAAGCGAGTGAGATCTGAACCGATCGGATGCCACCTCATCCTTTCAAAGATTCCATTCTAGAGCCTTCGAAAAATTCACATTTTTTCCTTTTTTGAGCATCATCGCACCCTCAACATTAGCAGCCTTTGATGATGTTGCAAGACACTATGGTGCAACATGTGACGATTAGGGATCGTCACACCCTTAACACTAGCAAGGTGCAACGATCTTCTTTGGTGGGGTTTTTCAATAAGGAAAAAATGATTCCATTTCTCAGGGGAAATTTTTTATTTCTTCAAAAGCCTTCAGGGCACGGAGAAGTAAACAATACACATATCATCAGTGATCACGGAGGTAATGAAAATAATGTGTAACAAAATTCCCCCCAAAGTATGAAGTTGGAACACGTGATAGCTAAAATACTTTGTAGAATGTGTGTGTCGAGAACAAGGAGCACATCAGTTGGAAACATGTCAACAAACAAGCATCTGCATAATAACATACCATTTACTAAAGCAGGAATTCCCATACTCACACTACAAGTCACCTTAAGCATAAGTTTCAAGTGAATCATGGCCACCAATCATACACTGTGGATCCATGTCATTATGATTCAACATAGACACGAGAAATACACTATGGATATATGCTATAAAGACTCAAATTTGGACATAGCCACGAGAAATACACGTTGGATCTATGTATCAGTACAAACTTATGAATACTCCATCGCAACCTGCATCCATGTGACAGTATCCAGGGTCTTCATTTCATCATATTGAAGTACAAATCTATCCATGTGAGTACATGTGTTGAAGTCGAACATGGTAGAAACCACTCGATTACCGGTCATTAATGAATACCATTAACAAGTGCAATGGAAATCATCATTGATGTCAATGAACCCCAAGGTACTCTAGTACAATCCAACAAATGTGAATTAATGATTTGAAGTCGAAAACTTAATGGAATTTTCCAATCAGGGGTTAATAATGTGAACCCACTGTCAAAAACGAGGAAACATGTCATTGAGGCATGCAGGCTCCAAGGAACTAAATGATCTCTAAGTCGGATTCATGGATAATGAGTTGAAGTCGACAGGAAAAGACTCGTCATAGGAGGGTCTTAATGTATCCCCCATCAATGACATGAAACATGTAACAAATTTGAAGTATATCAGAGTATAAAGTGATTCGGGAATGACTCAGGGAAGGTCGGCATGGTAAGAGTTTGAGGACTGCAGATGGATGACTCGATAGAAGGCTTGTTTAGGTTGAACTTCTCTTGAACATATGAATGACACGACAATTTTCTTGGCATCATTGACTCAAGGAGGGCCAATATACAAACTTGTGGATGATCAAACGAGAGACAAATGGATTTCCCAACCTAGATACAACAATGAAAAGGGGTGTCATGTTCAAGACCGACTTACTACCACTAACACAGATACATATATACATTTCTTTCTCAATTTTCCCCCACCATTTCTGGTGAGTACCTCTTTATTTTTACACAAGCTTGAGGAGGATAGCATATGCTTGAAATGTAAGCTCATCCTTCGGATGAGTCCCTCGGAGTATTTTTAACGAACCCTAGGAAGGAGTGGTTCGGTCCCATATGGGCCTTTCGATGTTTGTTTTATGAGTCCAAAGAAAGAAAACTCAGAGTTTTTTCATGTTTAGAGAGTCTGAAAAACAGTTAAAGAAAACTCCAAAATGTCCTTTTTTCGTAAAGTTGTCTAATGAGACCAAAAAAGAGATAATCTACCATTCAACAGACATTTTCTTCAAATACTTTAACGAGCGTGAAAAGAACAAGATTGCTCGACAATCTTTTCATATTTAGGGAGTTTGACAAGAGATTAAAGAGGACTCCATGGGGGTTCCTTTTTCGTATAGCCTCTATGAGTCTGAAAAAGTGATAAAAATTTACTCGGTTACATTCTCATAGATTTACGAGCATGAGAAAGAACAAAGACTATGATCGACGTTTTTTACTAAAAAAACTTAAAAGAAAAACACATGTAAAATATGATAAAAGGGTTGATCCATATCAAAATTCCAGTCGCCTGACCTGTATCCTGTAACATTGACACTTTGAAATGTTCATTAGGTTTTAACATAGGTGAAAATAGTGAAAAATAATTTAATTCTAGGTCAAAATGGTAAAATAGGTTAAATAAATCAAAAACAAGTTAATTTTACCATTCCATTTGTATTTTCACCAAAACTAGTGTCAAAAACCCCATATTTTTCCTCGATCTTCAAGAGACAATTTCGGCGTGATTCGTGGACTAATTCTCGAGCCTCCTCCCGTGAGGTTAGCGCTCTTCCTTCCCTCTCTTTCTATAGCAATTTCATTCAATTTTTATGGTTATTTTTTAGTTTTGTGGGAAAATTTTCAAAGGAGAGAGCACCTCTAGATCGTTGCAGACTCTCCATATCGAGAATTGTGATGATCTAGGATCATTGCAGGGGTTACACTGATGAATTGCAATGACATTGCACTGTGGTAAACCTGGGACCTGCGATGACAGAAACTCAAAAATAAAAAATAAAAAATGAACTAGGGAAGCTCCCAATTTTAGATTTTCAATGAACCAATTCATCTTTAAATGTTGTTTGGAAGGCTTTCCACAGTTCATAATGCTCAAATGGAGGGAAAGAGAGCATGAGGAGGAATATTGTATTGCAGGGAATGATCCCAACACAATCATGGCACTCCGAGAGTGTGGCTTGCTAAAGTTCTTCAAATTGTAGGGCATGAGGGCCCAATTAGTTCTATTGGAGCACTTAGTCCGAATGTGGGACGTGAATGAACAATTTTTTCATGTTGGGGTTCATACACTCACTTTGGAGATAGATGAAATCTGTTTCTTGACTGGATTATCTCATCGTGGGGCTCGAGTGTCACTATCAGGCGGCAGAGGAGGAGGTGATCCTATGGATTACTATGTCATTAACCAATCCTAGAAAGGTACAGAGAAACATAATGGTAAGGTTCCTATAAAGAACATCCTTGATTTACCTTTGAGGACCATAATTTTCACCATCACCCATGTGGTTGGGAGTGAAACTCCACACATGGCCTTGCAGAGTCAGTTTCAGTATGCCATCAAGTGGATGGAGCCTCGAGTCTTCAACCAGTGTGAGGGCCTCCTCAAGAATATGAAAAAACAATTAACAAAGTGCAAGATTGGCCAGCTGAAACAATTTGGATACGGATCGATTTTGGTGTCCTTTTTCCTAGAAAGGGTCCCACTAGTGCGTCTCCAAAATGTGGATTGGGGTGTGCCTACTCCATGGGATCCTCGCATGAGGAGGTGGGTAGACTTGATGGCTTGATCCCAGTTGTTATGTATGGACCGACATTTTTCCACTGGCAGAGAGATCATCTTATCATGATTGAGGATTATGCATATGTCGGGGCTGATTTATGTGGTGATCCCAACTTGGCACTACCTGAGGGTTCACAGTGGGGAGAGATAGGTAAAAAATAATTTTTCATTATATATTGTTTTTGGAATTTTAATTATGAAATTTTTATGTTATTTATTTGAGACTAATCAAAAGCTCTCAAAAATGCAGATGTGGCACCTTTCAGGCCTCCAGGATCATCTCCAATCTAGAGATGTTGAGAGATAGGCGCAGTGGTAGGTCGAGGAGTAGCAGTTGATGTAATACCCCAAGGTCGAGCCCCTTCTAAATTTTAATTATGTGTTATTAGGCTAGTGAGCCAAGTGGTTTTAAGTTGAAAGACTTATGTGTTATTAGGCTGGTGAGCAAGATGCCAAGGCCAATGAGCCTGATTTCTGTATATGTAATTATGCAGAACATTATTAATAAAATATAAACATTGTTGCATGTAGATCGAACACGAAGAAGAGTTATGGGGGACTAAGCTCCACTAGGTAGGGTAAGGAAGGGGGGCTAAGTATTGGGCCTAGGGGCTAAGCTAGGGGGCTTACCTCTAGACGAATAATATTTTAATATTATTTACTAAAGACTAAGGTGAACATTATATGTTTTGTTATCCTAAGTTCCTGGAAAGTGGGATGTAAGATAAATGGAGCGCATGCATCTCCCAGAAGACAAGTGTCGACCTGGGTGCATGCAGCTAAAGTTGAAGCGTCAGCTCGTGTTGGGGGGTTCACGAGTCATTCTGCCATCATTGGCCTGAGTTCGTTCTGCCATTCTCCCAAATCCTGCACGTGAACCCATTCTTGTCTCTAAGTTTGACATCTGCCTACCCGCAAGCATCTCTAAAACCAGAATGGGGAAGTCGTCCTGTGTTGTTTCCTATGAAGCCTGACGCAATTGTAGTCGCCTGAGCTGTGTTGAGAGTTAGCATTAGGTTGTTTCCTTTTAGGTGTCCATACCCATTTTTCCCTATTATTGTTGTTGTTTTCAACTGTACCCGGTTGTAGCTGAGTCAAAGATTGGTTATCATACCTGGGAGCAACTCTCCCAGGTGAGAGAGTCTGCTGGGAAGTGAGTTCTCTTGGAAGGGAGTCCCGTAGCAGCCACAGTACTCTGAGACTTACGATCTAACTTGTTTCTGAAACCCAAGGTAAGGGAGGTGTAATAGTTGATGGACTTGTTTTAGTGAAGGTGTATCCTCCTGGGGTGGAGCAGGTGTGTGGGGAATGAGGGTCTGTGTGTTGTGGGCATAAGTGGCTCCTGGGATAAAAGATCCTTCCTGTTGCTTTGTGCAAATTCCTTGTTGTCCTTTCCAAGCCTAGAATTCCCTTTCCCTATGCAGTTTAGTCCCATCTCGGGGGTGACCTGATGCTGAGAGTGATGAGCAATGCGGTCTAAGGTTGGGAGGTTTGTGGAAGGTCTGCACGCAGTTGGTGGATTCACTATGGCTAAAAGATAAGTATCATTTATGTGATTAATTATGTATTGTATGCATGTTTTGTGATTTTGAATGTTATCATGAATTCCGTTATGTATATGAATTAATGTTAGTTTCATTGATTGTATATGGTAGCATTAATTCCATGATTACTCTGTGTTAAGTCTTTTAATTCATTAAAATGCATGTTATATATATAAGTGTATATTCTGCATGGTAGCATTACCTGGTGTCTGGAGGGTCGGGGATGTTACAATATGGTATCAGATCATGGTTACAACATTGAGCCTGGATGGGCCATGTTAGTGGAAGTTGAAGCAAGAGTTTCGGAAGGAGTTGTTGTTGAAATGGACAAAACTCAAGTTCTGACCCAAGGTTTCAATGCGGAGCCTGNGACTCAAGGTTCAAGCGAAAATTATATCTGGAGGAACCAATTTCGAACCTTAGAATGTTCTTGAGTACCAAGAGGTTACCTTGGTCGTGTTAAGAATCTCAGGAGGAGAAGTGTATCGTAAAACCACGATAGAAGTGGTGTTGGACCACAGACTAGTGTGAATCGTAGGATCTGTTCAGAAGAAAAGGAAAACCCTTACGACCGTCATATCTGGAGAAAGCGTAGAAGGGTTAACCTGGAAGCCCATCAAACTTCGTGACTTTGGTGAATTTGATGCAGAATAATAGAAAGGCCAAAGCCCAAAGCTCTGAAGCCCCGAAGTGGATCTACATCATAGATATGGGGAGAAGAGCTCGACCGTTAGATCCATGTTCAAGTAAGCAAAGGAAAATCACTTTGGATGATTTCAAGTGTGGAGTGTGACAAACTCTCGAAGTAGATCGCAACCATCTGTTATGAAGGACACATGTCAAGAGATCGTGTACTTCGGGTGGAAGTACTTCGTGAGGAGGCAAGTGTTGTGAGTTTGAAACTCCCGAAGCCCGAAGAGATGAAGTGGTGAGTCATGAGGATGTCACCTGGAGGTGACATGGACACCTAGGATGTGTGCCACATGTCAATGGGTTTCGACCTCGTGGAATATTGAAATGGCATTTGGAATGTGACGCGTGTCACCCATCTGAATGGGCCACATATCAGCCACTAGTATTCCACCATGAGGCATCCTATATGAGCAGGGTTAGTAGGGCCCAAGGTTATGTAACGTAGTTAAAGGTCGGAGAACCCACAGTGGCATTGATCATGATACATCAAGATCAATGGCTAGAAGGCATTGCGGGGACACAAGTCGCACGGAAGTTAATTATCCAAGGCGGTCTCGCAATCCAAACTGCAGTTTCATCGACGGGTTACGTGTTAACATCAGAAGAATTGCGGGATGAAAGGCGGGTTACTCCAAACCACCGTTGCATGCCCCCGCAATTGGAAAACGTCAAGTGATGTAACGTCAGGACATCACCAAAGGTGAATAGGAATGTTCATAGATTAACAGTTTGGATGTGCAGATGCGAGATCCTCCGAAGCTCCGAATTCCTGAAATCCCAGAACTCAGACACCTGAGGTTCCATAGTAAGTGTCAGACATCGAATGTTGGGTAGACGTGGACCGTTGATCCACCCTACTTCGCAAGTTCATTAATTCGAAACTCTGAGAGTTTGTTGTGATGTATTATAAAAACTTTGGAACCTAAAGTCCCGAGTAAGCACCTTTTGATCTAGTGCTTGGTCACGACCCATGGTCGCATGGTTTGGGGATTGAGAGGAAGGGGCTAGTACCCGAAAATTATTGCAAAGCAGAGAAAATCTTAGAAAGAAAATGAAATCTGAACATTTTTCTTAAATCAGATTGGCTTATGAATGTTGTGGTATTTGTTAAGGAATGATGGTCTGACAAATTTCGGTTGACTGGACGTTGTGTTTACAAAGTTCAACGAGTGTCAAGAATGCAACGAATTTCAACTGAGTGCAGAGAAATGGAGGAGGCACAGAATGCTTCTAGTTTAGAGAATGAAGTAAAAGGAATGGATGTCCATTTAGGAGGGGAAGAATCGAACTCCAATGGGCACGGAGGAGAGATGGACAAGGAAGGGCATATGATGAAAATCATTGAACGATTGCAAAAAGACGCCCAGGATCACCAACCTGATAACAGAAAGCTCATGAAAGCCAGGGATCAACAAGGAAATTTAAACTTAAAGTTCATGTAGAGCTTGGAAAGAATCGAAAGGAAATTGGATAAGGAGAGTGACTCAAGCAAAATAGGGAGTTGCAAGAATCCTAAGAGGAAAAGAAGATCAAGAAGTGTTAGCAAGCATCATCATCACTCCCTGACAAATTCCCATAAGGAGGCACACAGTTCAAGCCCATCTCCTACCAGAAAGCATAGGATATCTGGAGTTGATGAACTGAAGGGTGAAATGAACAAGATTAAACCTCCTACTTTTGACAGAGAACATAAGAAAGATGAAGATGTCGAGACTTGGTTGTTGGGCATGAGGAAATATTTCCAACTGCAGAACTATTCTTCTCATGCAGAGGGAAGAATTTCCATTTACCAAATTAAAGGAAAGGCATCCATATGGTGGGAGCATCTTGTGCAAGTACATCACGTCATAGAGAAGAATGTTACTTGGAGGGAGTTCAAGAGACATTTTGAAAAGAAGTACTTAACTAAGAGATACTATGATAGAAAGATGAAAGAGTTCTTTGAACTCAAGTTGGGCAGCATGACCATTGATGAATATGAGCGAAGGTTTTTGTAATTGTTGAAATATGTCCCCTTCATCAAGGACGAGACAATCAAAATTCAAAGGTATCTGAGTGGAATGCCAACTTCCATCAGTGACAAGATCCAGTATGATGACCCAAATACTATGAAAGGAACTTTAAGGAGAGAAAAATGCTTATATGACCAGCAAAAAGAAAAGCCTACTTTCCAAAAATCTTGGAAAGACAAGAAAAAGTTTAAGAGGGAGCAGAGGAAAAAGGGAAAAAAAACACCATTTTTCAAGAATAGCCCTCAAGGACATCCCGGTTTTAGAGAGCCCATGAAGGCTGAAGTGGGTGGACAAATGCCAAGATAGCCACCTATGGAATGTTGGGGTTGTAAAGGAAATCATAAGTATAGAGATTCCCCATAGGAATGACAAAGTGAGAACTATCCACAATGTTCAATAGGCAGAAATAGTGGAGGACATGGGTAGTAGAGTAACAAGGATCTATGCAGCCCTAGACAACAAGCAAGCAAAATATCAATCGCACATGATTGAAGTGGAAGGTATGATTAACAACCAACCATTTACTATTTTAATTGATTCAGGGGCTAGCCATTGTTATATAGATCCTAGAGAGGTGGAAAGTTTGCAATTGTCGAGAAACAAACATGGAAATATTGGTTAGTGCAGTTGGCTACATGAACCAAGAGAAAGGTTACGAAATTGGTTAAGTCATGTCCTGTGGACATGAATGGACTGAGCACAAAGGCTAAATTGAACATCCTGCCTTTAGGTTCTTATGACTATCTAATTGGGATGGATTGGTTGGACCAGCACCATGCCATCTTAGACTGTCGTAATAAGGCATTCACTTGCCTGGATGAGGAAGGGAATCGGAGAACAGTCCAAGGAATTCCCAGGGTAGTTACTGTTAGAGAAATATTAGCAATGTAGTTGAAGAAGTGTTATAGGAAAGGTTGTCAATTATTTGTAGCCCACATGGAGGAAGCACCTAAGGATAAGGTGTCAAATATCGAATACCATGAAGTATTAAATCATTTTGAGGATGTATTCCAAGAGGTACCAAGACTACCCCCGAAGAGAGATATTGATTTTTCTGTAAACCTTATGCCTGGAGCAGCTCCAGTGTCAAAAACTCCTTATAGAATGAGTACACCAGAGCTGAAAGAACTGCAAATGCAGCTTGAAGAGCTTCTGAAGAAGGGGTATATACACCCAAGTGCATCAACTTAGGGAGCCCCGGTCCTATTCACGAAGAAGAAGGATGGGACATTGAGATTGTGCATCGATTTCAGATAGTTGAACAAAGTAAGTGTAAAGAACAAGTATCCTCTGCCAAGGATCAATGATCTCTTTGATCAGTTGAAGGTTTCCAAGATATTTTCAAAAATAGATCTTAGGTCTGGATATCACCAGGTAAGAATAAAGGATGAAGACATCAGCAAGACTGCCTTCAGAACAAGGTATGGTCATTATGAATTCACAGTGGTGCCATTTGGTTTGTCGAATGCACCCGTTGTTTTCATGCGCCTAATGAATGGTGTATTCAGGGACTATCTAAACAAGTTTGTCATAGTCTTCTTGGATGACATCCTGGTTTATTCCAAGTCAGAGGAAGAGGATGAACAACATATGAGGATGGTGTTGCAAGTGATAAGAAAGCACCGAGTGTATGCCAAATTGAACAAGTGCTCATTTTATGAAAAGAAGATCCATTACTTGGGGCATATCATTTCAAAGGATGGGATAGATGTATATCCTTAGAAGATAGAATCCATCAGGGAATGGTCAGCACCAAAGAATGTGACAGAAATCAGATCCTTTATGGGTCTCGTTGGCTATTACAAAAGGTTCATTGCAGGGTTCTCAAGGATAACTCACCCTATCACTTCCTTGCAAAGGAAGGAGGAGAAGTTTCAGTGGACAGAAGAATGTGAGAAGAGCTTCCAACAATTGAAATAGTTGTTAACCAGTGCTCCAATCTTGAGGATTGCAGATCCAAATGAGGATTTCATACTATGTACAAACGCATGCAAAGAAGGACTAGGAGGAGTCCTCAGCCAGAATGGATTTGTAATATGTTATGAGTCCAGGAAGGTGAAAGAGAATGAAAAGAACTATGCCACTCATGATTTGGATTTGGCAGCCATTGTTTACGCTCTGAAGAAATGGAGGCATTACCTCATGGGAAGGAGGTTTGAACTGAGGACAGACCATAAAAATCTGAAGTATTTGTTTGATCAGCCAACTTTAAATGCTAGACAAAGTAGATGGTTAGAATTCCTTTGTGAGTACGACTTTGATATCAACCATATCAAAGGAAAGGAGAATAAAGTGCCTGATGCACTCAGCAGAAGAATGCATGAACTACATGTTACAGCCATTAGCATGTACCAAACCGATATTAAGGGAAGAATTTTGGAAGCTGCAAATGCAGATTTGCAGTACAGGCCCCAGGGATCTGGTAGTAAAGCTACAGCATGGTAAGATGCTATAGAAAGTGAAAGATTATAAATTAGAGGTTGATAGAATACTTATGTACAAGAACATAATTTATGTACCTAATGTCCAGGACTTTAAACTTATGATTTTGAATGAAATGCATAATGTGCCTTGTGTTAGGCACCCTGGATATCAGAAAATTGTGGCAGTAGTCAAAAGGCATTACTTTTGGCCAGGTATGAAGAAATAAATTGCAGATTACATCGCTAGATGTATGGACTACCAGAAGGTTAAAGATGAGCACAGGCACCGAGCAGGGTTGCTACAGCCTTTACCCATTACTGAGTGGAAGTGGGAGGTAGTGACAATGGATTTCATCACAGGATTGCCCAGAACCGGCAAGCATCATGATTCAATCATGGTGGTGGTGGACAAGATTACAAAAGGTACCCATTTCATTCCATTAAAGACTACTCACAAGGCAGCTAATGTTGTTGATATTTTTATGAGGGAAATAGCATGATTGCACGATATTCCCAAGATAATTGTGTTTGATAGAGAACCGAATTTCATTTCAAATTTTTGGAAGGGGTTATTCAAAGTGTTCGGAACGAATCTGAACTTCATCACTTCTTATCATCCTGAGTCTGATGGACAGACAGAGAGGGTAAACCAAGTGATAGAAGATATGCTAAGGATGTATGTGATGGACAAACCATCTAAATGGGAAGAATACCTGCACTTGGTAGAATTTGCCTACAACAATGGGCATCAAGCATTGTTGAAGATGAGCCCATTTGAAGCACTTTATGGCAGAAAGTGCAATACTCCAGTAAGTTGGGATAATCCAGCTGATAGATCAGTGGTTGGGCCAAAGTTGCTCAAGGAAATGGAAGAACAAATGTTGAAGATTAGGCAGAATTTGAAAGTTGCCCAACACAAACAAAAGAGTTATGTTGATAAGAACAAGACCCACAGGGAGTTTAAAGTGGGTGGTCATGTTTTCCTGGAAGTGAAAGCTAACAGAAGTTCCCTGAAGCTGGGAAACTATTCAAAGTTGGCAGCCAAATTTTGTGGACCATTTGAAATCCTATAAAGGATTGGACCAGTTGCATATATGCTTGCATTGCCTACATCCATGACTATGCATAATGTGTTTCATATTTCATTGCTTAAGAAATATATACCTGATGATAATCATGTAATCGATTGGAATGTGATTCAGGTGGAGCAAGAAGGCGTCTTGCAAGTTCATTTGGTGTGTATACTGGACCGAAAAAGCAAGCAGCTCTGGAATCAAGCCATAGGGCTTGTAAAAGTCCAGTGGACTTGGTACGATCCTGAGGACGCAACATGGGAGCATGAAGATGCTATGTGGGCAGAGTACCCACATATTTTTTAAGATTTTGGAAATCTTGTTGTTGTTTTGTAAATAAATTGCACTGAAGATAGTGCAAAAATAAGGGGAGGTGATTGTAATACCCCAAGGTCGAGCCCCTTCTAAATTGTAATTATGTGTTATTAGGCTGGTGAGACAAGTGGTTTTAAGTTGAAAGACTTATGTGTTATTAGTCTGGTGAGCCAGATGCCAAGGCCAATGAGCCTGATTTTTGTATATGTAATTTTGCATAACATTATTAATAAAATATAAACATTGTTTCATGTAGACTGACCACGAAGAAGAGTTATGGGGGACTAAGCTCCACTAGGTAGGGTAAGGAAGGGGAGATAAGTATTGGGCCTAGGGGCTAAGCTAGGGGGCTTACTTCTAGAGGAATAATATTTTAATATTATTTCCTAAAGACTAAGGTGAACATTAGACAAGTGTCGACCTGGGTGCATGCAACTAAAGCTTAAGAATCAGCTCGTGTTGGGGGGTTCACAAGTAATTCTTCCATCATTGGCCCGAGTTTGTTCTGTCATTCTCCCCGATCCTGCATGTGAACCTGTTCTTTCCTCTGTGTCTGACCTCTGCCTACCCGTAGGAATCTATGAAACCAGAACAGGGAAGTCTTCCTGTGTTGTTTCCTGTGAAGCCCGACGTAATTGTAGTTGCTTGAGCCGTGTTGAGACTTAGCATTAGGTTGTTTCCTTTTCGAGTGTCCATACCTGTTTTTCCATGTTGTTGTTGTTGTTGTTATTGGTGGTGGTGGTGTTTTTGTCAATCGTACCCGGTTGTAGCTGAGTCGAAGACTGGTTATCAAACCTGTGAGAAACTCTCCTAGGTGAGAGAGTATGTTGGGAAGTGAGTTCTCCTAGAAGGGAGTCCTGTAGCAGCCACAGTACTCTGAGACTTTTGATCCAAACTTTTGTTGAAGCCTAAGGTAAGGGAGGTGTACTAGTCGATGGACTTGTTTTAGTGAAGGTGTATCCTCCCGGGGTGGAGCAGGTGTGTGGGGAATGAGGGTCTGTGTGTTGTGGGTGTAAGTGGCTCCTGGGATAAAATATCCTTCCTATTACTTTGTGAAACTTACTTGTTTTCCTTCCCAAGCCTAGAATTCCCTTACCTAGTGGAGTTTAGTCCCAGCTCAGGGGTGACCTATTGTTGAGACTGATGAGCAACGTGGTCTAAGGCTAAGAGGTTCATTGAAGGTTTGCACGTAGTTGGTGGATTCACTCCAGCTAAAAGATAAGTACCATTTATGTGATTAATTATTTATTTTATGAATGTTTTGTGATGCTTGAATGTTATCATAAATTTCATTGTGTATATGAATTAATGTTAGTTTCATTGATTGTATATGGTAGCAGTAATTCTGTGATTACTCTGTGTTAAGTGCTTTAATTCATTAAAATGCATGTTATATATAAGTGTATATTCCACATGGTAGCATTACCCGATTTCTAGAGGGTCGGGGATGTTACAGTTGAGGATCTTGAGGAGATCGAAAAAAACCTCAAGGCATTGACTATGGACATACCTAACATTATTGTGGATGAGTTACCTCGACGTTACCAACACCATATTGTTGGTGTTTCAGAATATATTGGTCGAATGCTCTGTCGTGTAGCACGGCCAGTGGTTTGTTATCATGAGCAACATCCATGATACATATCTATATGAATCCATGTGCTTCAACATTTTGATCTCAGGACACACCTTTTTTGTAACTTTTTGCGTTATAATACAAAACTTCTATCGGCTTGTCTTTATGTATTTGTGTTTGGATTTATAAATTGTACAAATGTCTATCTAAAACATAATTGGATAAAGCATCTATTAATGTATTTAGATATATAGGAATGTGTTGATATTCAATGTAATTAAAACTCCTTTCCAAGAGGTGAATTCTCAAGTATACCCGTAATAGTGTAGGAATTTTGATGGAATAGATGTTGCTTAATTGCAGCGCCACATGTTGAGAATCAAGTCATACAATTAGATGACGGATGCCAAGTGAAATGGCATCAGTTAATAACTCAATGATTGCACTATATTCTGCAAGTTTATTAGTTGCACAACCAAGGAAAATACCATGTAGACTGATCAACTCGTCCGTAGGTGCATAGATTTCCCACGTAGCAAATGTGAGATTTTGAGTACTATGACTAGCACCATCAGCAAAGCTAACATAAGGTAGTGATAATGCCGACATCTGGAAACCAAGCACAAGGCAAGGTAAGAAGCTTGAGGGAAGGAAAAGAAACGATAAAAATCACACTAGAGTATGATACATTAAAGTACAAAGCACTCATGAAAAACATTTTAAGCATAGTACTTCTTTAAGTAAAGCTCATTTCTCGGTTCACCCAAAGGAATTCCATCATAATCAACCAACTCGTAAGCCCCTTTCTCTAATACTCGTTTAATGATATAAGGACCACGCCACATGGGCTAGAATTTACCTGCCCCCAACAAGTCACGATCTTAGTCATAAAGGAGAACCAAATCGCCTTCAGAAAAAAAACACGAGGTTTAACATGTTTGTCGTATTGAAACTTGACATGTTTCTTCGAGGTTTCTATGACTTACGTGGCATCACGATGAGTCTCTTCTAGTTTCATTAAATACAACAGACGTTCTTCTTTGTTTGTGGTGTTGGGGAGAAGTTCGATGGCTAACTTCAGAGAAGAAATTTCACATTCAATCGGCAAAATGGATTCGATACCATACACTAATTGAAAAGGCGTGAACCCCGTAGCATATTTAACTGACGTATGATAGGCCCATAATTTTGAAAAAAACATTGTATGCCAACTTGACTTGTGAATCCCTACCATCCATCGAATCATAGTGGTTAAAACTTTGTTGATTGCTTCAACTTGGCCATTGGCCTGTGAATAATAAGGGGTCGAGTTTTCATGCCGTAAACCCAACTTATCGGTAAGATCAGACATCATAAAATTGTGAAAATGGGTGCCATGGTCGGTGATGATGGCTTGAGGGACACCAAACCTAGTGATGATATGATTGAATATGAACAATACTACAGTTTTCCCGGTGTTATAGAATGTAGGCATCGCCTCGACCCACTTAGTGAAATAATCCACAGCTACAATGATGTATCCATGCCCCCCGGTCAAGTGAGGGTTACATGTCATGAATTCAATGCCCCATTTAGAAACTGGACCAATGGAAACTACAGGATAGAGAGGAGCATGATGAAATTGAATCTTATTATTATAGGTTTGACAAGCGTGGCATTTCTGAACTGTGAGAATGAAATCCTTAAAAAGTGAAGGCCATAATTAACCAACTCGTAGGATCTTTTGGGAAGTGGCATACTGAGACATATGACGACCACATGCTCCAGAATGATAGTCATTTAGCATTTTCTCAACTTCATCATATGTTAGACATCGTCGAAACAAGGAATCAATACCACGATGGTAAAGGGTATCAACAAGGATAATATATTAACGGGCTTGATACCTAATACAACGATGATCTACATGAGATATATCAGGCCAGAAATTTTGGGTTTGGAGATAAATGATGATGTATCCATACCATATATCGTCTGAACTAATTAGAAAGAGAGATTCGTCAGGGAAAGAATCTTCTGCCACATTTTTTGTAATAGCGGAGGGAAGGTCACATATCAACTCAGCAAAGACCAAATATTTCTTTGACTTGGATTTATCAAAATCCAAATCAAACTCCTGGAGAATCACAATCCATTTGGAGTATTTTCCCCCAACAATTTTCGTGTAAGAATATGTTGCAATCGAAAATAATCATAGTTTTGTGCAATAATATATAGTGACGAAAACGTTGGACAACTTGAACAGCTGCCAAGGCCAATTTCTCCACATGCATGTATTTGATTTCGATGGTCGTAAGACTCTGAATTAAATAGTAAATGACATGTTCATTGTGCGAATCATCCTCTTGGACTAGACCCATGGCGATGGTATGATCCGAATCACCCAAATATAAGAAGTAATCTCGACTATAATTTGGGGGAAATAATAGTAGTGCGCGGGTTAATGCAAGTTTCAAAGCATCGAATGCTTTGTTGAAAGTGTCGTCCCACACAAAATCATGAACCTTCTGAAGAAGTCAAGTGAAAACTTTCGTTAGTTTAGTAGAGTTAGGAATGAATCATCGTAGAAATTTTTCCTTCCCTTGCAAACTTTTGAGTTGGCGTAAGGTAGAAGGAGGAGGCAAATTGATGATGGTTTCAACCTTCAATGGATCCACCCTAATCTAATGCGTGGAAACAATAAATTCTAGAATTCATCTAGACTCCACACAAAAAACAAATTTATGTGGATTCAATTGTATACGGTAATATCAACATCGGAGGAAAATGGCTCGTAAGTGTGTCGGGTGATCTTGAAGACGCATGGAATGCGCCGGTAAATCATCAAGATAAAATTGTACAATATGCTTGATATCGTGAAATTCATAAGACATAGCTCTTTGAAAAGTCGCACCAGCATTCTTGAGACCAAAAGGGAGATTACGGTACACAAAGGTAACCCAAGGGAAAATAAAAGTGGTTTTATGCTGATCCGCGGGTAAAATATTTATTTGTTTATAGCTGGAAAATCCATCCATCGGAGAGAAGATTTCACTTCTGGAAAAATCATCGGCGATCTGGTCAATGAAAGGATTTGGATAATTATCTTTAGGGAAAGCCTTTTTAATATCCCTATAATCAACACAAACACAGATCGTTCCTTGTTTCTTCATGACTGAAACAAGATTGGACACCCAATCAGTCAATGCTACATGGTAGACAAAACCAGCTTTAAGAAGTTTCTCAACTTCAAGTTTGATTGCAGTAGATTTTCATGGATGAACTGGGTGAATTCGTTTTCAAATGGGCTTAGCATCAGGGTATGTATTAATTTCATGTACAACGATATCTAGATCAATTCCAAGCATCTCTTCGTAACTCCATGCAAATACATCACGAAATTCTTGGAAAAGTGCCTTGTAAGTTTCGATCTCATCGGGAGAACATGAGGCACCTATCTAAACATTTCCACAATTCTAGGATTAATCGAAATATCTAGAGGGATAGTGGGTGAAATATTCCCCAAGTTCCTTCATACAAAACATCACGTGTTGGTTCAGAAACTAGAGGGAGATTAATAATTGCAGACGGATTTGAAATCCATCGATAACTCTCGATAGCCTTAKGTTCGARRAAGAGAATAGAATGATGATGCCCATCATCCCATTGTTGGGTATGTCTTGGGAAACATGTCACATTTTTTACTCATTTTTCCTATTGCCTCGATTTTCGTGTCCATTGTTGGTAGTTTTTCGGCACATGGTTTTTGCCGATGGTTTTCTATTTCCGGTTAAGGAATTAGGGTTGTTGACTAATCCAGGTCATTGGGTTAGGGTTTTGGATGTTGTTGACTCCTATATGTATAATGTATTGTAAACAATGTATCACTATGAATGAATATAGAATATGTTGGTTTTCTCGGTTTGGGTTTTCAGGGGAAAAATCTCTATGTAATGTTTGTATTTGTCATTGTAACTTTTATGTTCTTTTACTGAAAATCTGTTTGCAGAAAATATTGTACAAGGTTAAAATCTACATTTGGTATCAGAGCTTTGTTGGCTTCAGGGGGACGCCTTTGTGGTCAAGGGTTTGGCTCGGGACTGTGATAAGCCTTGTTACAGAGGGAGATCTGCGGTATTGATTTTTCCAGGTGAAAAGAATTGGCAAGCAATTCGAAGATGGAGATCGAGAAGTTTAATGGGCAAAGTTTTGAGCTGTGGAAGCTCAAGATGGAAGATTTGTTGGTGAAAAGGGATCAGTGGATTGTGGTAGATCCAGGTACTGCACCTACAGTAACTTCAGCAGATGACTAGAAAATTTTGGATTGGAAGGCAAAGAGCACAATCTGACTGTCTCTCTCAGATTCATTATTACTGAATGTGTCAGAGGAAGCTACAACCAAGGATTTATGGGATAAGTTGGGGAAGTTATATCAGTCTAAGTCCCTAGTAAATAAACTATTCCTGAGAAAGACGTTGTATAACCTGAGGATGAGAGATGGAGACTCAGTGGCAGAGCATTTGAATGCC
>JASDQU010212893.1:5367-18523 GCA_032191745.1 Picea mariana
ATAGTTTGCTCCAAGAACGCAAGCTATACTCTCCAATCGTCACATCCAAAATTTATTTTCAACATCAAGGAAATTATTAATCAATATTCTGAATACAAACAGTTGCAACAATTGTTAAAACTCATTTACAATTTAAATATTTTACAAGTGCAATTTCAAATAAAAATACTATATCCGGCGAGTTGAAATTCGAAGATGTTCTCCCGCGCTTGTGCTTCATCCATCTCTCTACTTTCTAACCGTGAATACTTCACCGGTACCTCCCAGCCAATGCTACGAGTAGTCTTCTTCCCCATTATCTCCTCAAGCCGCAAAGGGGCCACACACAACCACAACCTGAATCCTCTAGCTCTCATCTCACCTCGCAAGGTAGAGCCACCTCCCTCTCTCTCTCTCTCTCTCTCTCTCTCTCTCTATGGGTATCCCACCTCTTACAAGTAAAAACTAGTCAGAATTTATGCAGCATAACCTTACTCATACCAGTCATGATCCATTCCTCCTCTCAGCCATTTCCTTTATAGAATTTTTCTTTGTGACAACTTTCCATTTGCACATTTAATTCATTTTTTTTTATAATTTAATTAGGAATAATTTCCCCCATAAACTTGTCACTTGTTCCCTTAGTTTCAATAATAAATCCATAATTTAATTAAATTAAATGTCAATTTCCCTCACCCAACCTAAAAGTGCTCCTAAAATAACTCCTAGTGTCCCTTTATTCCCTTTATTTCCCTTTTAATAATTGACACCCTTCTAAAACTGAGTTGTGTTTAATTTAGGAATGTTCTTTAGTTAGACTAGACTAGATACCTTTCTCTGCTTACACATATTTATGCTTTATTCCTTTCTCACTTTAAATTCTAATTCAGTATTTACTTGCACAAGTGTATTAATCACTCCTTAGGATATATTTTTATTTTCATTGATTCTTAATTTGATTTATTTCATCCCCTCATTATTTAATTTAAAATTTTAGTTTTTAGTCTTCTCACTTACTTAGACTTAGGATTAGTTAAATCTTTAATTGAAAACTTCTAGACCCTTATGGATTATTCTTAATAATTTCATTCTTTAGTTAATTAATTAATTCAGCAGGTGCTCAAGGTTTAAGGTTTAACATTCTCTCAAGTTGTCCAACCCTTGGAGTCAATACTCCATTCATGTGACCTTGTAAGAGACTAAGGGCCTCTAAGGAATAAGGACCATGCCTTATTGCTCACCCCTTAGAATCTTCGTCAGTAACTATATATGTCTTTCCTCATAACATCGTGGATCTCTCGAACTAGGTAATTGTTAACCTACAATATGAGCCACATCGGGAGTGCTAGTAGGTTGTGACAAGGATGTTGCCACACCTCTCCCTCAATATCTGGTTGGTGTGCATGGCCCCTTTAATCCTTATGTGAGTCTAATTATCAAGCAATCATTAGCCTACATTCATCAATGAAACACTGTCAATGATCCATAAACAACATCATAATATATACGATCATATGTCACAGATGCATAAATAACAATACCCAAACCAATACAATCCACTCCCTGACTCGATATGGAATCCAAGGGGTTGATTGATTCCATCGACAACCTCACTCTGTCAAGTGTCCTGCACACTCAGGGGAAACTCGTCAATAGCATCTATCAATACATAGAAATCCAATATCATAACATCATAATTCATCAACATCATCATAAGAATCCATAAGAGAACAAGCATCCATATACTGAAACCGGATCACTTGCACACAAGTATCCTCAAAGAATAAGTCAATAACATGTTCTTGCAAGAGAGGGACATTACATACAACCCCTCTTGTTTTAAACTTCGTCTCGAAGTTTCATAGTACATAAAGGCAGTAAATAAAGTATCTGACAAGATCTAAATGTCTAACTATCAAACAAATATGTAAACTGTTGGCGCATATCCTATGCATCCTCCCAGGTAGTTGAGTGTGGAATATAATTGTCTCACTGGACCTTGACCTGATTGATTGTTCGACATCATGATTGTCGAATGCAATGGTCTAGAATTCATATTGGCTTCGTCGTGAGCACACCCTCATCCAACACCTGCAAAGAACTCATGTCAATCACATGTGTAGGATCACTAACATAATGTCTCAAAATATATACATGAAAAACAACATGCATATGCCTCAAAGAATCAAGCAAGGCTAGTCTATAGGCCACGGGCCCTTTGTTTTCCACAGCTTCAAAAGGTCCCACAAACCTAGGAGAGATTTTATCACCCTTTCATAAATTTATCGAACTCTTGTGCGGTTTCACCTACAAGAAGACTCGATCACCAACTTCATAACTACGGTCAACGTGATGCGCATCGACATAACTCTTCTGTCGATCTTTCGCTTCTTTGATCATTTTTCTTATCATTTGCATTTTTTCTTCCATTTCTTGGATCGCTTCTGGTCCTTCCAAGACCCTATCCTCAAGTCAATCCCAGCTCAAAGGTGTCTAACACAGTCACCTGTAAAGAAACTCGAATGGCTCCATCTTTATGGTGCTTTGATAGTTGTTGTTGTATGCAAACTCTACCAGTGGAAATAACTCTTCCCAATGATTTTGTTGGTCCATCACATGCATACACAACATATCTTCCAAGATTGTCTTCTTTCTTTTTGTCTACCTGTCTGTCTCTAGGTGATACACGGTACTAAAGTTAAGTTGGGTTCCCAAGGACTCTTGGAAACTAGTCCAAAATAGTCCTGTAAACAATGATCCTCGATCAGATATGATCCTCTTAGGCACTCCATGCAATCTCACAATATCACTGATAAAAACTCTAGCTATGTTTGGTGTCTGATACGTTGTATTCATAGGAATAAAATGTGCACTCTTTGTCAGAGTGTCAACTACCACGAAAATCAAGTCATGCCTCCTTGTCATCAGTGACAATCCCACAATAAATTCCATCGAAATGACCTCCCATTTTGATTCTAGAATAGTGTGTGGCTGAAGTAATACTTTCGGATGTTTATATTCATCCTTCACTTACTGACATTCTAGACATCTCTCCATGTAGTTGAATATGTTCGCCTTCATTCATTTCCAGAAGAATAAGGGCTTAAGGTCTGCCCTCATCTTCGTGACTCCTAGATGAGCCATGTACATTGCTCTATGAGTTTCTCTTAAGATCAAACTTTTCAATTTGTCATTAGGTGGTGTGTAAATCCAGACATTATACCTCATTAATCTGTCGTTGTCCACAGTAAATCTCTCAAAATTTGGTACCAACATGGTGTCTTGGACAATATTTTCCTTAACCTCTTTATACCAGTCGTCGTCGCACTGTAAAGTTAGAATATTTTCTCAAAGATTCGTCTGAAGAGGTATCACCGAAAATGTGCATGGTCTTTGACTCAATGCATCTTCCACTTTGTTCATTGTCCCTTTTATGTAGGTAATCTCAAAATCATACTTGCTAAGCAGTTCTGACCAACACCTTTCCCGCATGTTTAAGTCACTTTGCATAAAAATGTGTTGCAAACCACAGTGGTCCGTTTTTAGTTTGAATTTTCATCCAATTAGGTAGTGTCTCTACACTCTCAGGGCATACACAATGGCCAATAACTCCAAATCATGTGTCGCATAGTTCTCCTCATGCTTTCTTAACGTCTTTGAGATGTAAGTGATCACTCGACCATCTTGCATCAAGAATCTTTCTAAGCCTTCCTTGGATGCATCTGTGCATACCAAGAAGTCCTCATCCATGTCAGTGAACTTTAGTATTAGTGTTGTTGTCAATAGCTCCTTGAGCCTATGAAACTCTTCTGCGCATTTCTTGGTCCATACAAACTTCTTATGTTTCTTCTGCAATTCCATGATCGAATTTGCTATCTTCGAAAAATCTCCGACGAACCATCGATAATATCTAGTTAAACCCATAAAGCTATGTACTTATGGTACATTCGTCAGTGCAGGCCATTCCATAATAGCCTCTACCTTCATTGGATCCACAACGATGCCTTCTTCGGAGATAACATGCCCCAAATAATGAATCCTTGATTGATAAAAAGAGAATTTCAAAAATTTCCCATATAATTTGTTCTCTCGTAAACATTGTAGTACCAAGCGCAAATGTTCGTCATGTTCTTCCTTCATCTGAGAATATATCAAAATTTTGTCAATCAATACTTAAACAAACTTATCCAAGTATTCACAAAACACCCCATTCATCAAGCTCATGAATACCCTGGGAGCGTTTGTCAGTCCAAATTGTAAAATAGTAAACTCGTAATGCCCGAACCTCATCTTGAATGCAGTCTTAGGAATTTCTTCCTCTTTGATCCATAACTTGTGATATCATGATCTCAAGTTGATATTCAAAAACATCGCCGCACCTTTTGTTTGGTCAAATAAGTCATCTATTCTTGGAAATGGATACTGGTTATTGATCGTTGCCTTATTTAATTGACGGTAGTCAATACAAAGTCTCCATGACCCATCCTTCTTCCGTATGAAAATAATAGGCACACCCCAAGGTGACACACTTGGACGTATAATTCGTAGGTCCAACAATCCCTTCAGTTTCATTTTCAACTCCTGTAACTCAGGGGTCGATATCTGATAAAGCATTCTTATTATCGATTCAGTTCCAAGTTTTAATTCGATGGTAAATTTCAACTCTCTTTCGGGCGAAAAACCTGGTAATTCTTCTAGGAACACATCCACAAACTCTCGTACTACTGGAAGGTTTTCTAATCCTTCTGCCACACCCTTGTTGTTTAGTGCTAGGATTGCATATATCCTACATCCCTTGCGCATGCTCTTCCATAGTTGTAGAGAAGAAATGAACCTTAGGGAAACTCCATGGTTTCTTCCTACAATCACTCGTCTTTGTCCCTCATCATCGGTCAAACTCAATTGTTTTGTCTTATAGTTGAGTATCGCATCATGCGATTCCAACTAGTCCATATTGATCATGGCATCATAATATGCTAAGATCGTGATGTACAGGTTGGCCTTCGTTACAAAATATCTCAAGTTGAGGCTACAGTCCATAACCTTTCCTCCAACTTTTTTCTTGGCTCTTGAATCCATTTCCACGTAGCCAAACTCGTCCTGTTCGAGTTCCTTTACCTTAATTCTCTTTAGCGTTGCACCAGAAATAAATCTCTATGTAGAACTGAGATCTATCAAAATACTAAAGTTATGGTCAGCGATGGTACCTGAAATCTCAAGCATAGTAGACTGGTGCTCAGCCTGGAGGTTATTCACCACTACATGAATCCAGCGGGCCTTTCCCAAATCTCCAATTGTAGTGTGTCTGGATGCCCCGGCTTCTCTGGCCCTCTCAACTGGAAATTTGCACTGGTAATGTGGCTCTCCACATGTCCAACATCTAGTCTTCGTTCTAGTACTCTTGGTCCCCAAAGTAGAAGTTGTAGGCCCACTAGCCTGAAACCCTATTCTATTCTACTGAACAGGCCTAAATTGTTGCTGCTATGGACGACGTTGTTTTTGGTGTTGTGGTCCTCTATAGGGAGTTTTTTGTTGAGGCGTTGATCATCCCGGGGTCATGAACATGGATCCTCTTGGAGTACCTCGAAACCCTGAAGAATGTCTAGCCGGTGTTTGATGCTAATTCTCACCTGATGTCATCTATCCCATCTGGCTCGCAAGAGTCTTTCTATGACCCCCACTAATCAACTCTTCCTCGGCTATGAGGGATTTTTGGACTACATCGTGCAATTTTTTAGGCATTAGGATCCTCACTTTCGCACAAATATTGATGTTAAGGCTGAACACAAACTTGTTGACTTTGACCTTCTTGGTGTTCATATGTGGAGAATATCTAAGCAGCTCCATGAAATGGACCTCATACTCGGGCATCGTATGACCACCCTGTCATAAGGTGTTAAACTCATTGAGTTGGTGCTCAATGAATTCCTCATAAAAATACCTCTCCCAAAACTGCTCCTCAAACAGTTCCCATAACATGTCTTCAAAGGCCTTGTTCAGTTGTGGCAGGAGCATCTTCCACCATAAAATAGCATTCCCCTTGTTGGCCCTTGACCAAGTTTTGAAGAATACTTGGTCATATTTGACCGTTTTTTGGACTTTGACATCTTGCCAAAGATGGAGCGCAACACGAAGTGTAAATTAGGGAAACTAGACCTATTTTTGGGTCCCTTTAGGGTTTTGGGTTAATGTAACGGGAAAGGGATGTTGGCTCTTGGGTTCACCCATGTTTAGGCTCATTTTTGTAATCTATAAATAGATACTTAAGCAATCTAAGAAGAGAGAGGGGACAGTAGTACATCTATGTGATGTATAGTTAATGGCTTAGTGCCAGGACTGGATCTGTGTGATCGGATGTATCTTGTAAATGATCTATGCATGATTTTGAGAAGCTCACAATTTGTTTTGTGATGAAGTGCAAGGAAGAAGGATCTAGTGAGCTGCGCAGATCTTATGTTCTATGTGAAGCAAGGATTGTTGAAGCTCTGTGCTATAACTTCTTGACTGAAATAATAAAGAAGATCCTATGGACGTAGCCCCAAGGTGGGGGTGAACCATGGTTACTTTGTGTATTGTGCTCTATGCTTCGACCTAATGTGTTTATATCCTTCTTGGCTAAGTGCTTGGTGTGATTAAATAGATTTAGTTATGCTTTGTGCTTCTGAGATAGGAATGAATGTTAGATCTGATATGTAAGGTGCTTAGTGCTTGATCTGTTGAACCCTATCTATCTTGTTGTGGCTAAGTGATGAATTATCTTAGATCTAAGTACTCATCGCGATACTTTGTGCTATTTGTGAAGTGTTGTAAGGGTTGAATATCAATGGATAAACCATGCTAGACGATTGCTAAGTGCTATAATCACATATCTATGTCCCAGCTAAGGTTGCAGACATCTGATTCCTGTAACCACCCCTGCCTCTACCTTGGGTGAGACTTCATCTTCTTCGCAAGTGTTTCCGAAAGGGTTGGTAGTTAGGGTTTTTTTGGTGTGCTCTTGAGCATTGAACCCTGGGTCACAGATTTGGAGCTCCGTACCGTGCTCAAGACCCCCCAAGAAATAAGAGATCTAAGAGAGGCCATTGCTCGAAGTGCAATTGGCCGATTAAAAACCTTTTCCTTGGAATGCAAGCAGTTGAGCGCTAGAAGCGCCCAGACTTATGAAACCCTCGTAGAGAATCTAGAATTGCAGACATTAGAGGAATAGCTCCAAGAAGCAAAGAAGCATACAGACATGCTACAGGCACAGATAAAGACTTTGACCCCATTCAAAATAATGAAGAGGTTCACAGAACAACACACATCCCAACAACAGATACATATGTTGCAAAGTAAAATGATGGAAGTCTCCCAACAACTTCAGCCAATCCAAGAAAAGGCATGCCAACTATTCGCTAAACTTGAAATCCAGGGAACTGAACTCGAATAGGTTGTCATCACTACAGAATAGAGCCTGGAAGGACCACTCAATGACACAATGATCCAGGAATTTAATGAGCAAGAGGTTATCGCACTGCAGCAGGTCGAAGCAGCTCGAGCCAAGCTCAAGGAATTCGAGTCAGAATTGATCAGACCAGAGTGACTCGGGACGAGTCACAGGTGAGTGTTGGGGGCCTATTGGCCGTTGACCAAGTTTTGAAGAATACTTGATCATATTTGACCATTTTTGGGACTTTGACATCTTGCCAAGGATGGAGCGCAACGCAAAGCAGAAATTAGGGAAACTAGACCTATTTTTGGGTCCCTTTAGGGTTTTGGATTAATGTAACAGGAAAGGGATGTTGGCACGTGGGTTCACCCACGTTTAGGCCCATTTTTTTAATCTGTAAATAGATACTTGGGCAATGTAAGAAGAGAAAGGGGAGAGTAGTAAATCTATGTGATGTATAGTTGATGGCTTAGTGCCAGGACTAGATCTGTGTGATTGGATGTATCTTGTAAATGCTCTATGCATGATTGTGAGAAGCTCACAAGTTGTTTTGTGCTGGAGTGCAAGGAAGAAGGATCTAGCAAGCTACATAGATCTTATGTCTTGTGCGAAGCAAGGATAGTTGAGGCTCTGTGCTATAACTACTTGACTGAGATAATAAAGAAGAAGATATTGTGGACGTAGCCCCAAGGTGGGGGTGAACCATGGTAACTTTGTGTATTGTGCTTTGTGCTTCGACCTAATGTGTTTATCTCCATCTTGGCTAAGTGCTTGATGTGATTAAATAGATTTAGTTATGCTTTGTGCTTCTGAGATAGGAATGAATGTTAGATATAATATGTAAGGTGCTTAGTTCTTGATCTACTGAACCCGATCTATCTTGTTGTGGCTAAGTGTTGAATTATCTTAGATCTAAGTACTCATTGCGATACTTTGTGTTATTTGTGAAGTGTTGTAAGGGTTGAATATTGATGGATAAACCATGCTATATGATTGCTAAGTGCTATAATCACAGATCTGTGTCCTAGATAAGGTTGAAAACATCTGAGTCCTGCAACCAACCCTACCTCTACCTCGGGTGAGACTTCATCTACTTTGTAGGTATTGTCGAAAGGGTCGGTAGTTAGGGTTTTGTTGGTGTGTTCTTGAGCGTTGAACCTTGGGTCTGCCCCTATGCCAACACCCCTTCAGCTAAAATACCGCCATGTGAACTTTCATGTTGGAGGTGTAATTGCAAAGTGTGAAGCACATTTCCATGTTCTCCAACCATGCCTCGGTGGGTGCATTGTCTGTGGCACCCAAGAACTCAAGAAACTTGACCTTCTTGAGTTATCTGTGAACATTTCCAGTACCGAATGGGGCGCACTATGGACCCTCAGGGGGTACAGGCACCCTGGCCTCATCTCTATCTAAACAATTAATCAAGGCCTCATACATCCTCTAAAAGGACCTCATCAACCCAACCGCATCCCCGACAACAATTTCTCATGTCCAATGACTTGTTCTTTTCCTTGGGGGTTATACCCCTTTGGCATGGATGCTACTGGAGGTGTTGTGACTCCTCCCCTAGCACCACGTCATCTGCCTCCGCGATGTCCTCTAACCATGATTACCTACAGGAAAATAATTCAATTTAATTAGTGATAAATTATTAATCAAGTGTATAATACCATGGAAGGATTAATGATCCCAAGTCACGGGGTTGAACCTGCTATGATACCATATGTAACAACTCCTCCGTTATGACTAGGAAAGGAAAGAAAAAAGGTAAAAATATATATATATATGCATTAGGAAATTTAACGTCAATAGTATAAATCATAGCAATGCAAAAATCAACGACATCACAAGTGTAAGAATTACCAGTTATTCATCATTGAAATCAATAAAGATGCATTCAATGCATCAACGTAAAGGATAGTGACACACAACATAAATGGTGTCGCCACTTAGCACATCACAATCAAATTGAAACAATAACAAACAATGATCAACCAGATAATGAATATTAAAATGACTACCCTCCCAACCTACCCTACAAGGTTAGGACCTCCAGGACACATAAGCAATGCTCAAGCCCAGGATCCAATTGATTTTGACCATTTAAGGTCTCAGGGTTGGCGACTTTTCTGAGGAAGAAGGAGGTGACTACATCCCACTAACAATCAAGTCCAACATCAACTAGATAAATCAATCAATCCTAATCATCACTTAATCATGGTGCAAGGGTAATCATCATCTTTATCAATCATACATCAACATTTAATTCATGGTGCACGTGATATCAAATTCTAAAAATCATTCATCAACATTAAATATTGATTGTGCGAGAGAGTAAACAAACTCTAGAACAATCACATGTCAACTTAATTAATGGCACAAGATAAAACTAGTTACTCAATCAGTCATATATTGACATAACTTCATGACGCAAGATGAATTAGCAACTTATTCACAACACAAGAGTGATCAACATTAAATTCAAAGGTGCAAGAAAATGTATATACTTCATCAATCATACGATGACAAAGGTTGAGGCGCAAGTGTAATCACTTTATTTATTTTCAAGGTTCAAAGCATACATCTATTTATTCAAGGCACGTGGTTAATCAATCACTGAAATTAAACAACAATTAACATCATTTTCCGAGTGTGCACGTGATCTAAATACTAAATTAAACATAAACCAACACCTCGATAAATGGTGCAAGAGTATTCTCAAGCTAAATTTCATGGCACAATGATGACTAACTACTTAACTAGTCATACATCGATATTAAATTCATGGTGCCAGTAAACTAATAACTTATTCATTCATCAATCATTAAATATTCACTTCGTCAGAGTAAACTATCAATTATTTCATTTCGCGAGGAAATCTAATCACCTAAATTCAATCATTCATCCCATTTAATTTACATTTGCACAAGAAGTCTAAAGGTTATTTCATGATTCTGAGATGTGAGTAATTTTACCAAGTTTATATTAGGTTCAAACTAGAACATCATCAGGTCTCAATTACTTCAAGCTACTGAGTCATTCGTCGCCTTGTGGTGCAAATAAAATACACTTTTAAAGACTTAACTTAACTAAGTAATACCATAAGGTTTCAAGGCTAGATATCACACCCATTACACAAGGTACCACACCATCTCACCAGACCTTAACACTAGAGGACAAGGCTGCTTTAAAATTTTCATTTAAGGACATAATTAAAGGATCAACACACTAGATTAAGGATGGATATAACCTCCCAACTAACTTACATAAACATGCACACAAGGATTTTAATGACCCAATTAACAAGTTGAATGTATGGCATAAAAAGGGGGTAAATGCGGCTACAGAATAGGGAAAACACATTCCCTTCTTAAGAAAAATCACAATGAAAGTGAAGTAAATTAAACACAGAAGTAAATAGTTGGATCGCAAGGTAACATCACCAGAAGAAAATTCTAAATTGGGGCGAATTGTAGGTGTCTTATGCAGAGATGATTCCAGGAAGTGGAAACGCCGGGAAGAAGGGTGAAATTCTAGGCGAAATGGTCTGAAACACGAAGAAATTAGAAGCGAAGAAATGTTGAGTCTTTAATGGAAATGCACAGAATATATGTGTAATAAAGAGGTAAAAAGGGATCAATTCGTTGGGCGATTTTGGAGAAAAACTAGCAAATATTAAGTCACAATGTTGGGCAAAAATACTGGCCCAAAATGTTGTCTAGGTGAAAGGGAGAGGAAAAATTTAGTTTCCATACACCGAGATGATTAAAGGGGAAAAACACCATGAGGGAGCGCTAACTCTAGGTGAAAAGGTTTTAAAACACAGCAACCTTAATCCACTCAGAAAATAATTCAGAAATCATAAAGACAAACATAGGGGTTTAGTAAAATTCGTTGGGCAAGTGGATTCAACACAGAGTTCGAAATTTCCTTATCAAATCGCAGTGGGTAAATTAAAAATCTCTAAGTAATAAATGATTGCAGTGGTTGTAATCCTCCAAACTGCAAACGCATAGGGAAAAAGGCAAATCAATGGGAAAAGGTTGAATCATTGAGCAAACAAAAATGTCGAGTTTATGAAGAACATTTGTTGGGAAAAAGGTGGAGATGCAGATCCTTTAGCTCCCCAAAAACACAGAGAATGGACACCCAAATCATTGGGTAAGAGAAGGAGGGCACATGGCCTTTACTCCTCATAAAAACGCAGAGAGAAACTATTAAAAACATAGAATATACAATGCAGACCAAACATTTTATCATACATACACAATATTGGTGACAGCGCCAATCAATCCTTATTTTTACAAAAGAAATTTGGATTTCAGGTTATCAGAAGAAGGAAGCGTTAATCCTAAACAGTGGATAATAATAAGATATTCATAACTCAGAAGAAAGTTGTGTTAATCATGAAGAACACAGAACAAGTTTCCATAATAGCATATAGTTCCTTTATTATCTAGGTTGAGCATAATTTATAGTCATTCCTAGAGATGAAGAACATAATTGGTTTTCATAATAACAAGGAGTTTCTTTTAAAAAGGTTTCAATATAGGTTTTGAATCATTTCAAGAGGATAATAACATAAAGATAGAAATTTTTAGATGAATAAAATTAATATTTTTAAAATACATCCCAAAAATAAGATATATGAAAAATTTAATAACAATATTATAAAAATATGAATAACCTCATCGTTGAGAATTTGATTGGTGGGAAAAGCAAGCAACCCTTTTAGAACGGAAATCTTATTAAATTTATAGTTTGATCCAAGAACGCAAGATATACTCTCCAATCATCACATAAAAAATTAATTATCAACATCAAGGAAATTATCAATCAATATTCTGAATACAAATGGTTGCAGCAATTGTTAAAACTCATTTACAATTTAAATATTTTACAAGTCCAATTTCAAATAAAAATACCCTATCTGGGGAGTTGAAATTTGAATATTTTCTCCTACCCTTGCACTCCATCCAGCTCCCCACTTTATAACTTTTAAGACTTCACCAGTACCTCCTAGCCAATGCTAGGGGTACTCTTCTTCCCCCTTATCCCCCCGAGCCACAAAGGGGCCACGCACAACTACAACCTAAATGTTTTATCTCCCATCTCACCTCACAAGGTAGAGCCACCACTCTCTCTCTCTCTCTCAAGCTTGGTATCCCAACTCTCACAAGTAAAAACCAGTCAGAATTTCTACAACATAACCTTACTCATACTAGTCATGATCCATTCCTCCTCTCATCCATTTCCTTTATAGAATTTTTCTTGGTGACAACTTTCCATTTGCACATTTTTTTCATTTTTTTTTATAATTTAATTAGTAATTATTTCCCCCATACACTTTTCACTTGTTCCCTTAGTTGCACTAATAAATCCATAATTTAATTAAATTAAATGTCAATTTCCCTAACCCAACCTAAAAGTTCTCCTAAAATCACTCCTAGTGTCCCTTTATTCCCTTTATTTCCCTTTTAATGACTAACGTCCTTCTAAAACTGAGTTGTGTTTAATTTAGGAAAGTTCTTTAGCTAGACTAGACTAGATACCTTTCTATGCTTAGACATTTTTATGCTTTATTCCTTTCTCACTTTAAATTCTAATTTAGTATTTACTTGCACAAGTTTATTAATCTCTCCTTAGGATTTATTTTTATTTTCATTGTTTCTTAATTTGATCTATTTCATCCCTCATTATTTAATTTAAAATTTTAGTTTTTAGTCTTCTCACTTACTTAGACTTAGG
>JASDQU010212896.1:0-11917 GCA_032191745.1 Picea mariana
TCATCAATCAATCAATCCTTTGACATCAATCAATCACTTGACATCAATTAATGACATCAATCAATCAAACCATTGGCATCAATGACAACATGATCCAACAAGGACATGACCTGTGAAACTGCGATGAGATTGGGAAAATGACTAAGTACAGAAGATGATTGAACGGCCCATGAGGACACCACATGTCACAGATCGAACGAATAGGATTCACCAAAAGTTACAGATTGGATGGAAGGTGAGAGATCTTATGACTCGGGATATCTTATAGAAACATGATGGAAACTTGCAAAAGATTCTAAGTATGAGTGTAAGGTGGAGATCACAGAAGATTGAATTGAAGAAAAGAGAATACATTAGACCTGCGATGATGATGGTCTAATGTATTCTAATCATTGAAGCTATGTTGCGGATGTCAAGGGATATTTCCCTTGTTTCCTTTGACCATCCATAACTTTATGCTCAAGACTCAGAATTGATAAAGAGAATAGTTGTTGGAAAGACGGATCAAAGAAGAACAACTTGGATTTATTAGAATTGGAAGAAATATGATATTATTCTTCATGAATTAAGAAGAAAAAGGACCTTTAGAATAATTTGACATATTTCCATAATATGCATAATTATAACAAAATGGTTGATTGCACATTTTGCAGAGTTAGGGGTTAATATATAACATATTAGTTCAAGAAAAGAATGCAGATTTGGGACATGGAAGAAGGAGAGGGAGCCTTCAGTCATGAGAAAGAAGCCAAAGGTAAAAACATTAGTGTCAGTAATGCAAAAACAAATTCAAATGGGAACATAAGTAGAGAAGATCAAGCAACCTTATTAGAGACTGTGAGAAGATTGAAGGTAGAAATGCATAGTTACAAAGAAGACAATGAGAAGATGGTGAGAGAACAAAACCAAATAAATGTTCAAGTGATGAAAATATTAAATAGGTTGCATAGGCAGGAAAATAATGGATCAAGTTCAAGACAAGAGGAAGATGGAAAACATCATGAAAGAAGAGATAATTATAGAAGAGTTGGTCATTCAAGAAGTATTGGAAGAACTCATGAACATCACTCACATCCTTACTCAACAAAGAAAATTTATGCATTTGAATATTCCATAAGTAGTTCAGAAGTGTCTCCTTTTAGGAACCAAAGAAGAAGGCATGAATTGGACAGATTGCAAGGAGAGATGAGGAAGCTTAAGCCATATTCCTTTGATGGTGAAAGAGAAAAGGAATATGATGATGAAACATGGTTAATTGGAATCAAGAAATATTTTTGATTGTACAACTATTCATCTAATCTTGAAGCCATAATTGCCACATACCATTTTCACGGAAAATTTGTTCTATGGTGGGGTGAACTAAAGCATGTTGAACACATTAATGAGAACAAGATCACTTGGAAATAGTTCAAGAGATATTTCTAGGAGTACCTTTCAGAGCATTTCTATGACAAGAAAATGCAAGAGTTCATTGAACTCATGTCAGGAAGCATGACCATGGCGGAGTATGAAAATAAGTTCTTGGGATTGATGAATTATGTAGGGTTTATAAAATATGAGAAGGTGAATATACATAGGTTCTTAAGTGGATTTCCATGCTTTTATAAAGAAAATATTCAATATGATGAACCCATAACTTTGATAGAGACCATCGGGAAGGATAAGTACCTATATGAAAAAGGAAATGGAAGAGAATACCTATAGAATTCTTGGAAGGATAAGAAGAAAGAGAAATATAATCAGAGAAGGAAAGGATTCAAACCTCCTTTCAACATAAATAGTCCTAATAAAAATCAGCAAGATCAAATTCCTAAGGAAGAATCCAATAGAGAATATTTTCTTTTGTGAAAAGGGGAAGACCACCAATACAATGTTGGGGATGCAAGGAATACCATATGTACAAGGATTTCCCTCATAGAGGAGAAAGAATGAATAACATGCACAAAATCCAAGAAGTTACTATAGTAGAATTTATGGGAAAAAGTATTCCAATAATACATGCAGCTTTAGAAGATCGACAAGCAGAATACCAATCCAATATGATTGAAGTGGAAGGTAATATCATTAGTCATCCTGTGAATATTTTAATTGATTTAGGATAAATCAATTGCTACATTGATACTAAAATAGTGAACATAACACATTTGGATAAAAGTCATCTTGAAAAATCAAGTTTGGTATAGCTAGCCACTGGAACTGAAAGAAGGATCAATGAGACTGTTAAAAGTTGTCCCATAAACCTGAATGGAGTGAATACTAATGTTGATAATATAATTCCATTAGGATCATACTATGATATATTAATAGGGATGGGTTGGTTGGACCAACATCAAGTTGTTCTAAATTGTCACGACAAGACATTTACATGTCTTTATGAAGGAAAATAGAGCACTGTGAGAGGAATTCCAAGACCTATTTCTCTAAGAGAGATTTTAGCTTTACAGTTGAAGAGATGTTTCAGGAAAGGATGTCAATTGTATGCAGCTCATGTGGAGGAGCCAGAAAGGACCAAAGGGCCAAACCTTGAAGATTATTCAATATTGAAAGAGTTTGAAGATGTATTCCAAGACATACTTGGATTGCCACCTAAGAGGGAAATATATGTCTTTATTGATTTAGGACCAGGAGTTTCCCCTGTATCAAAAACTCTTTACAAAATCAGTACACCAAAATCAAAAGAACCAGAAATGTAGTTGGAGGAATTATTGAAGAAAGTGTACATACGACCAAGTGTTTCACCTTAGGGATCACTAGTACTTTTTATCAAAAATAAGGATGGAACATTGAGGATATGTATTGACTTTAGACATCTGAATAAAGACACTATGAAGAAAATACCCTCTACCCAGAATTGATGACCTATTTGATCAGCTAATAGGAGCAAAGATATTTTCAAAGATAGACCTGTGATTGGGATACCATCAGGTGAGGATCAAGGAAGAAGACATTAGTGAGACAACCTTTAGAACCAAGTATAGACCTTATGAATTTGTGGTGGTGCCATTTGGACTAACCAATGCACCAGTTGTCTTCATGTGCTTAATGAATGACATATTTAGAAATTATATGGATAAGTTTGTCATTGTTTTCTTGGATGAAATACTTATCTATTCTAAGATAGAGGAAGAGAATGAACATCACTTGAGATTGGTATTTCAAGTATTAAGGGAGAATCAACTTTATGCCAAACTAAGTAAGTTTGTTTTTTTATCAAGAACATATCCATTATTTGGGGCACATTATCTCAAAGGAAGGTATAGTAGTAGATCTAGAAAATATTGAAGCCATCAAAGGATGGCCAACACCAAGAAATGTTTCAAAAGTTAGATCGCTTATGGGATTCGCTGGATACTACCAGAGATTCATAAAAGGATTCTCTAATATTTCTCATCCTATCACTTCTTTACAAAAGAATGGAATAAAATTTGGGTGGACAAAAGAGTATGAAGAGAATTTTAACCTTATAAAAGAATTACTTACTAGTGCACCTACTTTAAAGATTGTTGACCCAAATGAAAGATTTTTGATATGCACAGATGCATGCAAGGAAGGGCTTGGTGGATTCCTCACTCAGAATGGTTATGTCATCAATTATGAGTCCAAGAAGCTTAAAAAACATGAGAGGAATTATGCCACGCATGATTTGGAACATGCTTCCATAGTTCATGCATTGAATATGTGGAGGAAGTATCTCATGGGAAAGAGATTTGAATTAAGAATGGACCATAGTGGTCTGAAATATATTTTTGAACAACCAACCTTGAATTCCAGGTAGACAATATGGTTGGAAATTTTAAGTGAATATGACTTTGATATCAAGTATATCAAAGGAAAATAAAATAGTTTCATTGATGCACTCAACAGAAGAGTCCATCTCATGCATTCTACAACCATTGGTATGCATCATCCAGATTTGAAGAAGAGAACTTCAGATGTTTTTGTTATAGACCAACATTACCTACAAGTAAAATAAAGTTTACAACAAGAAAATGTACAATAGAGAATTAAAGAATGTGAGATTAAGGAAGATGGATTAATTATGCATAAGAACATAATTTATGTTCCTAGTTATGGAAAACTTAGGAATATATTTTTAAAATAAATGCATAATGTTTCATATGTTGGACATCTCAGTTACCAGAAAAAAATTGCAGTAGTAAGGAGCCAATTCTTTTGGCCTGGAATGAAGAAATATGTTTTTGATTACATTGTCAATTGTATGGAATGTCATAGAGTGAAGGTTGAGCATAGACACCCAGTAGGTTTTCTACAACCATTGCCAATTCCAGAGAAGAAATGGGAAGTAGTAACCATTGATTTTATCACTAAGTTGCCTAGGAAAGAAAAGCAACATGATTCAATAATGGTAGTTGTTGATAATTCGAAAAAGGATGCTCATTTTGTTCCTGTAAAGATGACTCATATAGCAGCTAATATTGCAGAAATTTACATGAGGGAAATTTCTAGGTTGCATGGGAAACCTAAGGAAATTGTCTCAAACAGAGATACAAAGTTTACTTCAAATTATGGAGAGGATTTTTTAAAGAATTTGGTACAAATATGAACTTTAGCACAACATACCATTTGCAATCAGATGGGTAGTCAGAGAGAGTTAATCAAATAATTGAAGACATGTTTAGAATGTATTTGATGGATAAGCTATCTAAGTGGGAATATTACTTGCATTTGGTTGAATTTGCTTATAAAAATGGATATCAAGATTCGTTGAAGATGAGTCCATTCGAAGCTTTGTATGGTAGGAAATTGTTGTTTTAATATTTCTTTCACTTCTTGGGCTGACCCAGGTTCAGATCTCAATAGGTTTCCAACAAAACCCTCTAAAACTATCAACCCTCCTGGTAAACCAGAAGGAAACGTTGCACATAGAGTGCACCACACAGTCTCACCCGATACAACTTTATGGGTGACTACAATACTCAGGTGTTTGCAGTCTAGAAATGAGTGGGGATTTGTGGGGTGGTTCTTCCATTTTCATGCATTAATTCTACTAATGATTTAAGTACTTCTAGGATTCATCCATCCTTAGCCTTATTCTTGCATGCTAGTACATCTAGTTAATCATTCATTCATAAACTAATCATTGATAGAAAGTAAACATTCAAGAAACATCACATAGAACACAAGTTTTACCATGGTTCACCCCCTCTTGGGATACGTCCACAAATATTTGGCTTCTCTGCTCTTTTGTTTAGTCTACTATAAAATATGGCGATGCGTGCATTACATCTTCAATCATACAATCATGATGAGGTTAAAGAACCTATGTGAGGTAGACTGGATCACACCAGGCTCCTCAGCCTGTGACCTAACCCTCAAAATCTAGCTTACTTGACTCTTTTACAACATTATTACAATCATAATAATAATCATCAACTCATCAACATAAGTCGAACCAACCCTTAACCAACCCCTAACCTAGACCTCCTAAGTCTTTATTTATACTACTCTACTGGATTATAGCCATTACAATCTTGTCAAAAACCCTAACCCTATCATGGTTAGGCTTGCCTACCTTCTCGCCACATTGCTTCACCTCTTGCATGTTGTTTTTCCTCTTGCATGCTACTTTTCCTCTTGCATGTTGCTTTCTTGCCATTTGTTCTTCTCCAAAAATAGGCATGCACCATGTTAGTCCCTAAAGTTGCACTTGAATGTGAGAGGGAAAGCTAGGGCATCATCAAGTTATTGCAATGGTATTTATGAAGGGTTTTTTTTAATAGGTTTTTTAGAAAATGGTTGAAATATGGTTCAAGGATTCAATAAAACATATAACTCAATAATAAAGCAAGTAAAACATCCCACTGGCTTAGTAAATGGTAGACACTTTAGCAGATCAGATGGTAAGGTAAGAAAAGAAAGGAAGGTATGTGAGTATCTAGTTTTTCAACTCACACATGGATTTATTATTTCAAAATATCATTAATAAACAAGAACATGTACTTGAAAAACAATCTTAATTATGAACAAAAACAGTAAAATTTTCACTGTGTCACCCACAATTAATAAATCATATTCATTGCAACAGAATAAATGCATTCAAGTAGGAAAAGAAATAGATAAAGATATGAAAGAAGATCTAACAATCAACATGCCTTTGTCATTTGGTACCAATACGAAATATAGTCTTGTCTTACAGTGGAGTTTTTACAAAAAAGGTCCTTGAATGCCCAACTAATCGACCCTCATACAATCTTTCCAGTGTCTTTTTAAAGCACAAAGAGTACTATTGTAGATCCTATTTTTTAGTTTACAGTTTTACAATAGGATCATGTCAATGACTATTTCCTAGGAGAATAAAGCTCATACAAGCATTTATAATGCCTATATTGTAGTAGGATCAATAGCCAATCCAAATATAGATTAGGAAACAGTTTTATAAAACTAGCAAATCCCAAAAAAAGAGGAATTCTATCTTTCTGAATTGATTCATATGAGATATCAAAAAGATCCATTTGAACCTAGCATTAAGAACCAAACTACTCATCTTTACTTTCTAAGTAATAGCATTGAACAATCAAAATTGAGGTAGAATTTCCTTGAATTATCATGGTATGATAACTACAGAAGCCCTGGTGTCTCTTTGCTTGAGCTTAGTTGTTAGCACAACATTATGCCAATATAATGTTATATTGGATTCTCTTACCTCCTTTAGTAATTCCTTCATCGCTTTCCTCTTTCTTTTGAAATCTTGTATCTTTTCTTGTTGTTTAGCATTCCATTTCTCAACAAAAGATTTTTCTTTCTTCAATTGCTTAATCATACTCTGCAACTTCTTTACTCTATCTTTTTCTTTCCTTGCTTCCACCTTGAATTATGGATATTCCTCTACTGGAGCAGGTAAGTTCAAATAAATTTAAGATTAGGGTTTCCTTAGTTTAATTACATATTTTGAAGATATCCCAGTACTAAGGTATTCTTCTTCTGTGCTTTCTGAGTCTTTGGTTTCTAGAAGATCTTGCAGATGTTCTAGTTCTGGAAAAATATCATTTCTCTCATCATTAACTTCATTTGTGCCTTTAAATGTAGATTCAAATACTAAATCTAACTTTGTAGTTGCCCTGGTCACAAGTCTTCTAGAGTACTGTGCAATCTACTTTCCCTTTTCACATTTCTTCTTTTGTTATTCAAATTCCTTCTCTGACCTATGTAAAGAAGATGCCAAAGCCTGTTTTTTGATCTCTTTCTTGGAGTCTTTTAAGTTTTCTTCTATGATTATGAGGTTCTCCTTCTTGATGGAAGGATGAAACATGGATTTTGAGTTCATTCTGAATTTATTTGCATCTCTGGTAGAATTTCTTCTAGGACATTTAGGTACATGTATTTTCTTCTTACTATGTTTCTTACCTTTTGCAGTCTTCTTGAATTTCTTATGTTTAGCTGGAATTTGAACTGGACTTGTGATGTAATCTTCATGCTCATCAAATTCACGTTTTATATCTAGATCAAAATGGATGTCAGCCTCTTCATCCATTTTAAGTTTCTTACCTCGATTGGTAGCCCCTTTCTCATTAATTTTACCCATGGGAAAATCACAAATAGCTTGTTGGGTTTACAATTTTCTCTTGCCAGCATGAGTTACCCTAGCTGCATGGGAATTGTTTTTCATCAAAACCTCAGTGGCTTGAGAGATCTGTTTCTCTTTAACAATTTTCTTCTCCTTGACATTTTTATACTTAGTTGCCTCCAAATTAGGTTTTAATGACTGGATTAACCAGTCCCAAGACCTTTGAAATTCATTTAAGGAAACGACTACCAACGTTATGATCAACCCTTGATGAAAAACATTGTTTTTGTTGTTGCAGGGTGTGACTAAATCCTCTTAGACATCTTGGATAAAAAATTTAATAATAAATAAGGTAGGTTAAGAGGGTAATCACCATTTACATGGATCAACAGTCTAATATGATAGAGATGGAATAGATAAAATATTCCTTTACATGTAATGTACCTGTGGATAATCAACAGAGTAGTGTGTCATTCTTTCCTCACCCAGCTGTGTGGGATACCCTGGCTCCAATTAGGGTTTTTCTTTTCTGGAATTAAAAACTGATTTACAAACTCCATGACTACATTTTCCTTCTTCCACCATCTTTCCCCATATACTGGTAACCTGCAAGCTTTAACAATGGAATGCTTTGTCACATGCATCAGAAATTTACCAACTACAGATTCAAAACCCTCGAAATTCTATGCAAATGTCATAGAGATATTCTCGTCATGTCCCTGGAATGTCGAGAAGAAGTCGAACCAACCAGCATCCTTGAATTTTTGTTCCATATGAGGAAATTCTTTGAGGAATTCTATCCCTTCAGGCTCCCATCTGGTTATCTGACCACTCTTTTTGGGCACCATAATGCTGATAAAATCTTGCAGAAAATTCTAAGAAAGTCGAGGGTTTAATCTCCAACTTTCTAGAGTTGTTGAAAACTAAGAGTTATCTCTTTACCTGCAAACCATGCATAGAATAACAGACATACTAAAATAGGCATATAACAATTTCATTCATATGAAATGATAATCGAGCATGTTGATTTGATGTCGAGGTGGCGAGTACAGCTTGATCCTCCGAATTTAGTTGTCATCATAAGAATAACAACCTAAAATAGATCATAAAGAGATGTACAGATCCTCTAATAATGATTTTGAATGTTAGAACACGATCTGGGAAGGGTGGCGCATGTAGAACAATCATTACTCCTGGCGCTGCAAGAATGGCGTTATTCTTGCAGCGCCCTTTCCACTTTGACAAAATTTGAAAATTCAAATGAGGAAAAGACAAGTGATGTGATTGAAATATTTCATATCATATCCTAATATTCAAAAACTTCAAAATCATTTAAAAAAAATGCATAAAAATATATAAAATAAGCTTTCAAGCTAAGAAGTTGAAAACAAAGTTTAAATAAAAATTATGGAAAGTGGGTAGGATAGGGACTAAGGAAACCCAATCAGACAAAAACAAGGTTAAGGACTACCATTGGCTCCTTCTGGAGATAAAGTTTCATGATGAAGCTTTAAGAACTGTTGATCAATGCCTTCATATCCTTCTTATTCACTTTATTTCCTTGTTCTATCATCCTTTATTCAAAACCACCACTACAACAAAACAGGCCATTAGTGCCTAGTTTAGCGCCGGATTTTAGTGCATTTGAGGGCATGAATAGGGCTGATGAGAGGGCGCAAAACCCGGCGCTAAACAACGTGTTCACTTGGGCATCGAATTTAGCACCTAGTTTAGCGCCCAATTTAGATCCCTCTTTAGCGCCAGGTTTTTCTCCCTTTTTAGCGCCTAGTTTTGCTCCCTTTTTAGCGCCCTGTTTTGCTTCTAATTTCTCTCTTAGTTTAGCGCCTGATTTTGTGCCTAGTTTAGCGCCTAAAATGTGATATAGCTCCCTAAATAATGCCCAAAATAGTGTCTGGTTTAGCTCCCGGTGTAGCTCCTAGTTTAGCTCCAGGTGTCGTGCCTAATTTAGCTCCTGGTTTAGCTCTTGGTTTAGCACCTAGTTTAGCTCCAAGTGTAGCTCCTAGTTTAGCTCCTAGTTTAGCACCTACTTTAGCTCTTGGTTTAGCTCCTACTTTAGCGCATAGTTTAGCTTCACGTGTGGTGTCTAATTTAGCTCCTGGTTTAGCACCTGGTTTAGCTCCTGGTTTAGCTTCTAGGTTAGCCTATGGTTTAGCTTCTAGGTTAGCTCCTAGTTTAGCTCCTGGTTTAGTGCCTTCTTTATCTCATATTTTAGCTCTTTGTTCAACTCCTAGTTTAGCTCCTGATTTAGCGCCTAGTTGAGCTCCTAGTTTAGCTCCTAGTTTAGCACCTGATTTAGCGCCTAGTTTAGCTCCCAATCATGCTTCCTATTTTGATTCTAGTGTAGCGTCGAAAATAGATTCTATTTTGGCTTCCAAATTAACGCCAAGATGTGCTTCCATTATTGCATCCTTTTTTGCTTCTAGAATTGCTTCCTTGTTAGCTCCATGGTTTGCTTCCTTTTAGTTCCAATGTTTGCTTCCTTTTTAGCATCTGGTTTTGCTTCTTTTTTAGGTCCAGGGTTTTCTTCCTTTTAGTGTTGGGATTTTCTTTTTAATTAGCATCCAATTTTGCTTCTTGTTAAACAACCAATTTAGCTTCCTACTTAGATCCAGAAATAGCTCCAAGTATGGCTTCAAATTTAATGTTGAGTTTTACTTCCATTTTAGAGCCACATTTTGCTTCCATTTTAACAACCCATGTTGTGTCCTTTTTAGCTTCCATTTAGTAATTTAACTTATTTTATTTCAATTCAATTAGTTAAATATATCATGCATCTTAAAAACATATATTATTATAGAGTAATTCATATTGCATTTGAAGTATTTTATATGATAGCTTTTATAAAGAATTTTTAGGGAACTAGACATCCATACAAACTAACAACATCATTATACTTATTAAATCTCCATCTAAATCAAATCTACAACATACAGTATATATAAAATAACAAGATAAAGATTATAACATGATCATCATCTATAATTAAAACTAGTCAAACATATCAATATTAGATAAGTATCATGTCAAACAACTTATATCTTTAATACTGATAAGATCATCATCATATATAACTACAACAAGTGAAAGTCAAATATGAAAATAGATCAATAACATGTCAGAATGATACATGGCCAACAATCAACGTAAGTTAAGATGATATATGTCCAAATGATATAAGTCAAAATGATAAATGTCAAAATGATAAAACTCAATAATATGGTATTGCAGGACAAAGCAATACATATGATAATAAACATGAAAATAGGCATCATAACGATATACAACAATGATCAATGATGGAGTCTATATGATCAATGTCACTGGCTACTACCAACAACTAGGTCATCATCATTATCTTAATCATCATCATTGTGGTCATCATCGTTGTCATTCACAGTGTCTTCTTCATTTGACTCATCATCATCATCTCTCGTGTCTGTATCAGACCCATTATAATCTGGATCAATCTCATGAGGATCAACTGGATTTTCTGGAAGACCTGTGTTCTGCAAAAAAGAACATTCAAAATGAAAATTTATTAGTTATTTCATGCAATATGTAATTTTTGTGTTATATTTCTAATATTACAACATATGAAACGAAACCATAATCATATCACATCATATCAAAGTGACATACCATAATAAAATTTCAAATAAGTTACAAATAAGAAGTCACTCCAATGTTGTAAAACATGCAACAATTCCAATAAACAATAGTAAAGATCATAAAAAAATGTGTTATACATTTTAACTATCAATTGTAAATTCTATTACATAACCGTAAGTCCCAACCCTCTCCATTGTGTGCTATATATGATTATGTTTGCCTATAAAAAACCTTTGAGATTTAATTGGTCTATATCTATTCGTCTCTTGTATTTCACAATTGAATATTTTTCTAGGACATTTTGGCCCATTGTAATATGCTTCAAAGGTCCTTTAAGAATTAACTAGTTTATAGGTAATTTTGAAGATGCTCTCGATACCCATTCAACTAGATCACATCCAAATGTCAATCCTTCCAAAGAAAAAATTCAATACATCAAGCCCTAAAGGGTTGAAAATTATGACAAAAATATAATAAAAGGTGTCAAGGTGTATTGCCTTGCCTTACCTTGCCATGCCATTCCATACCATGCCATACTTTTCTATGCCATGGCTTGCCTTTACATGCCTTGCCTTGCCATGTGTTGCCATGCCATGACATGTCTTGCCTTTGCATGCCTTGCCTTTCCATGTGTTGACATGCCATCCCATGCCTTGCCTTGCCATGCCATGCCATTCCTTGCTATCATATGGTATGACTTTCCATGCCATGCCCCTCCATAACATACCTTGCAATGTCATGCCTTGCATTCACTTAACATGC
>JASDQU010212897.1:6647-25185 GCA_032191745.1 Picea mariana
ATAGAAGGTTACAAGAAAGACTTGGAACACATAATACATCATTGAAATGACCATTTTCTACTTGAACTGTTCCAGATCCTTCAACACTAAGAGATCTATCATCACCAACAAATATTTTCTTGGTGTTACATTCATTTAGAGTAGAAAATATGGCTCTATCCTTAGCCATATGATACGATGCTCCATAATCAATAAGCCACTCATTAGAAGTAGAAGCAGAAGTAGAATTTGTATTGAAAGAGAAACCATAAGTAGAAAGTGCATGTCCATGAGAAGAAGAAGAAGAAGTAGAATCAATACTGATGTTGTGCTTCTTCATTGTTGCTTCTAAAGCTGCCATCTTCTTGAAACATTTGGACTGATCATGACCATATTTATCACAAAAGTTGCAATGCCTATTAGTATTCTTGTTTTAATATTTTGCTCCTTTGTCTCCATTAGGAGCAAAAGTTGTCTGAGTGGGTTTGGGACCCTTATATTGCTTGTTGTTTTGGTGAGGATGTTGTTTCTTGGGATTCTTGGGTTTATCTTTCTGATGGACAACTAAGGCTTTGTTGGAGGCACCTGCAGTGTTGATCACTCCAAGTTGTACTAGTTTATCTTGCTCTCTAATCAAAGCATCAAAAAAGTTCTCAAGACTGGGTTTTTGATAAGCTGCCCCTAGAGCCTCTTGCATGGCATAAAATGTAGATACAAACATAGAATATAAACTACCTAGCTTAGAAAGAATAAGATAGATGCAACGATCTTCGTCTATCTTTATCTTACATTATTCACATAAAGTTCTGAGTGTTTTAAACTTAGATAGATAGTCTTCAATGCAAGAAAAAACACTTGGACTTAAAGTTAGTACTTGATTTTCTAATGGTTGTGCTCGAATAATATTGTGTTTACCAAACACAGATTCAATCTTTTCCCAAGCTTCTTTGGGTTTATCAATTGATTGAAGGTGGAACCTTAAATCAGGAGAGATGGACATTCTGGTTAATCCACATACTTCGTCATTCCTATTATCCCATTTGGCTTTGTTATCAACATCAATGGGTGTTTTTTTATTTTCCCAAGGTAATCCGGTACAAGCCTTTACTTCTTAATAAATCCTCCATATGGGATTTCCATTGGAAGTAGTTGGTGATGGTAAGTAAGAGATTACTTGTAGAAGCCATATTAAATATGTAGATAATACAGATGTAAAAACTAAAACTGATGATCTGAATGGAAAGAGCTCGGAAAATTATGTGGTTTAAAAAAAAAATTGCATTGAAAATGGCCTTTGGATGTGAGAGTTATGCCCTTTTAAAAAAAAGGCATAAACAGTAACCAAAGGACCACGTGGTAGTGTAAGTTGCTTTATGAAGTGACCCACTTTTATAAAAAGAAGTGGGGCTCACTTTTACAAAGAAGAGCTGCATGCAAAATAAATAACTCTAAAATAAAATATTAAAGCTACTTATAATGATTGACTTTTATACTTGAAGTGAAATACACTTTACAATTTTAGTATGAACTTTTTCAAAAAAAGTAACAAAAGAGAGACTTGAACACACAACCTCTTACTTAATAAGGCAACTTTTAACCAAATGGTCTAGCAAAACATATTGTAATGTTCAGAAGGAGGATTGTTGTTGTTGTTGAAGATGGCCTTAGAGAGCGTGCTAAAAATAACTCTTCACACAAGAAAAAAATTCCACTTCTCGATGACAACAAGGGTTAGATCTCGATTAGCTTACCCAGAAGATGCACCTTTTCCTATCTATTTCTGATTTCCGAGATCACACTAGACGTGAGGAAAAGAGCATACGCAGATCTAAAAGAGTAGCAACCCAGAAATAAAAAAAATATAAAACCGAAATAAAACCAAAATACTTCTCTGCAAAAAATTTTAAAAATGTGTATTCAAACTTTATACCTCCGGATCTTACTGTAATGGTCGTATCTTGGGAAAATGAAAACCTTTTCGAGTGAAACGAAAAGTGTTATTGAATGAAATGAGTGCTCCAGACGCAATGGAACAGTCATTTCAGCCCAGAAATGTACGAAAATGATAGAAAATGGATATGAGGCAACTCGACTTCACGATCTCGATCTACAACAGGAGTGGGTCTTCAAACAGGCTATGATACCATGTTCGACAACACATGTATTCCAACAGAGGACGAACACCTTCAGTAACCACTCACATAACCAGATCAAAGATCAACACACCGATGTTTTCACGTAGTAAAACCCCTACGGGGAAACATCCACGGCCCCAGCCAATGCGGCCACTTGGAGCAGTTTGTTAATGCAAAGAAAAAGATTACAGAGAGATTTTACAAGAGAGTTTCTCACAATCGATCATCAGCAAATGATCCTCCGCTCTATTTAAATAGATATCATGGACCAATCGGGTGCTAAGCCACAGATCAATGGTCGTTAATATCGAGGATATTATGAACCTTCAGATCACTCTATGTCGGGAGCATATCGTGATCATCGGATTTCCTAACTACAAATGCATACTAAAGAAACACACTAGAAAACACACTTTTACCTAACAACACAATAGACCAAGTAGATCTTAACTAACTCCTAAGTGTCTAAATATCCTAACAATAATAGGAGTCGTGTGTAGAGCTCTTTGAGAACCCAGTGTTTCTTGATGGATCGAAATACGTTGAGATGAAATATCATTATATCAAAGATATGATGCAGAGGAAAATAGTACACATGCAATATCTTCCTACACATGAGAATATTGCAGACATCTTCACCAAATTAGCTTGGTGAAGAATACCTCCCTAGTTGAGAGGGAGTGTTGATGACTACAACCAAGACAAAGTTCAAAGTACATATGTGTGAGACTTGACATGATGAAGAATGCCTCCCTATCTGAGAGGGAGTGTTTATGATTGCAGCTATGTGAGACATTCTCCATGACACAAACCTGAGTGAGAGCCCCTGAGAGGGGTGTGTGGTTCCTATCTGAGACAAAGTTGGAACGTAGATATAGCCTCCTCCTTGCTGAGAGTTGAGAAGAACTCCCGATGATTCTCCTGTGTAACGCAGTGAGAAAGGATATCTGCAGAGTTGGACGTGCCTGTGGCTGAGCACAAGGTGAACGTGTGAAATCCCAAAGTGTTGGGTGCATCGTCATGAGACAGAAATGAAGATGATGTATTAGCCCCATTTGAGTAGAGAGTTGATGAGAAACTCCAGATGACTCTCATGTGTAATGCAGTGGGAAAGAACATTTGTTGAGTGGACGTGCTTGTGGACGAGCACAGGTGAACGTGATCCTAGTGGTTAAGCACTAGTGAAGAAGTGGTTCTTCTATGTAATGCAGTGAACCAAAGATATGGACATCCCTATGGATGTGCCCCTAGTGGATGAGCATTAGTGGGTGTATAAGATCCCTTGATATATTGTTGAAGAGTCGGACTTGTTTATAACCCTAATTGTAATGTAAAGGGTACAAGTCAACCCCACCTTAATGTTATTGATAATTAATGTAAAAGATAATTAATTTTGTTAATATTAATTATATTATGAGATAGAGAGGTCGGCCATGTTGTGCCAATAGACACTTTTGTTGACAAGTCAAGTCTAATATAAGTAAAGGTAAATTCCCCATTGAGGAATCATATCTTTTGTGTGAGTTTGGAAATTTCAGCAAGTACACCTTATTGGGAAAAGTGTGCACCTCTCTTGGGCGCTAGTCTTATAGGGTTTGCAAGCACCCTCTTGTGTGCTAGGTTTTCCTGGTTGTGAAGGTCTTTCTCTTGAAGAATGTAACAAAGGATTTAGCTGAGTTTTCTTCCTTTGTTGAGAAGGGTTTCCCAGGATACTTCTTGTGTACTTGTGCATGGTATTTCTTCTTGTGATCTTGGTTGCTGCAAATTGTTTATTGTTTAAGTAAAATGCTAAGATGAAATGAACTTCTTGCTTAATCCTTGCTTATTGAAAAATCAACAAATCCTTCGTTCTCTAAGACTATTCTGATATTTTGAAGGGAATCTTCATATGTTTGGCATTGTGGTTTGACAAATTTAATAAACCTTCTGATTAGGTCTACGAAAGATGATATAGCCCTATCTTCGAAACAACCCTTAAACCAATCTTCCAAAAAAGATAGCATAGAAAGTATGAACAATTTTACCAGAACATCCTCCCCTTCCCATTCTATCTCGCTTATATACTTCAAGAACTCTACAATGTGAGTAATTGGGAGGCCTCCAAATCTAGGGCACTATGATCCCATAACTTGGGAATATCACAAAATTGAGAGTAAGGTGGCACCTTGGAAAAGGTTAGTGGAGTATCCACACATCCTCTTAAGGATTATCAAAGGGATGAGGAAATCAACCTCAATGGAGTTGCCAAGTAAGCTCTTGTGAAAAGAAGGCTTTTGAGAAAAGGCTTACCGAAAAGTGTTGTCTCGAGGAATATTGACTCAGAGTTCTCTGATAGTGGTGCCAAAATGTTATCGCACAATTTGTACTTGCCCAAAAGCCCAAGGTAAGTGGATACAGAATTCACATAACTGGGAGTAACCTATCACTTGTTGATACTGAGAGGGGGGTGAATCAGTATCAAGTACAAATTAAAAAAAAAATCAACTTATACTTCAACCAGATTATATTTTCAATTATATCCAATGAGCAATGAACAATAGTAGAAGAGTTACACCAATACACCACAATATACCATGCACAATATATGAGAAATAATCAATAGTTATTATTGAAGGGAAGTAATGACTTCCAAGGGAAGGTACGACTTCCAAATATAAAGGGAGGGATAAACCTCCAAAATGAAGATACAATCCTTCGATATCAAGAGAGGGTTGACCTCTCAATCCTTTCCCCTTCCTTCCACCCAAGAATATATGAGAGATACTAAAACTTTACATTAAATTATCACCATCAACCAACCATCACATAGAACTGATAATGCTTCCTGAGACTTTTTCAACTTCTGCAATTCTTCACTTCTTGGAATACTTTGATCCTATAGACAATATTACTCAATGTATTCTCTAAAACTCCTCCAAGTTTCACTCCTTGAATCCTCCGAGAAAAGGAGTTATAGAGAAAATGGTAGACCATATTCAATTCTGGTTTATTCAGGAGAGCGAACTTGTACAGAATGCCCCGCGCTCAATATTTAACATCAGATTCTGAAATTTGTACACAAGAAGCTACAACCCATATTTTTTCCAATGCAATTAGTCTCACTTAATTTGGATTCTCTATGAAGACATTATAATTTTTTTACCCGGAACACATGTTTATGACTAGCTTCGGGACTAGTAAAAAACCCTATCTTTCACAGAGTGTATCTCCAAAATTATAGCGAATGAAGAGCTAAATTTTTTACCACACGTACCTAGATATGTCTTCTCAATATCCTCTGAATTTCACCATCTGAATCATTCTAGAAACAAAGTTATAGCGAAAATGGTAAGATGACATGTAAATAACACACCTTAGAACACATCACCAAAAGACTTCATCCTCCCTTGCAATTCGGCCTTCTTTACTTCAGATTTCCTCTGAAATTTGACTTATATCTCCTTATTCATTAACAAACTTGTGTATATTTAAAATGAATGTATAATGATATGTATTTGTACCCTTTATGTCACTTCCTTTTAACATTAGGTTCAACATGTAATTTTTGCTTCAATTCACATTGTCATCTTCAAAAATTCATTTCTCCTCAATAGGGAGGATCCATGTGATGTGCAACATACCACCGAAAGCAGAATGACTTATATTATCCATCCATGGGTGTTGTATCTTCATGTGTAGTTTCCTTCATGTCTATCTACTTAGATCAATTGTGGGGTCCAAAAGCCAATGGCTAGGGTTGACATCAATGACTACAACCAATGACTAGGGTTGATATCAATGACAACAACCAATCTTCCAACAATCTCCCCCTTTGTCATTGATGGAAACACTCATGCTCCCCTCGTCCTCATGCTCCTCATTTCTCTCCCCCTTTGACATCAATGGCAAAGGGTGGTGCTGCTCCCCCTGAGTTTAATGACAAAAGGTAACTCTCTTCTTTGGGGTTGCTCCCCCTGAACATATAGGACATAATAACACTTCATTTTTATGGTCTCTTTCTTCCTTGGAGATTTTTCATGGATCTAGGACGTATATGATACTTGGTATTCTTGTTGCAGTTGCAACCAATCTTCCTGAACCTTCTTCTTTGATTTTGCATCTTTGTGAGTCAAACATGGGACTATATCCTTGATCACACACTTTATTAACACTTAGTAGATTATGCTTCAAGTCTTCAACCAATAGGACATTCTTTGCTTTTACATTTCTGCTTCCAAGCTCTACTACACCTTTTCCAAGTATTTTGGCATATGAGTCATCTCCAAATGCAACATTGCCACCCTTTCTCTTCAAGCTGATGAATTTGTCTTGATCCCCGGTCATGTGTGAAGAACATCCACCGTCTATGTAGCATTCATCTTCTTCTTTACATTCTTCAGCGGTCAATGTTATTCGACAATATTCATTTTTTGGAATCTCTTTCCTTCTCCATAATGTGGTTGGCATATGAGCATCTTCATTCATATATCTGCAATCTCGTGCTTTGTGACCAAGATAATTACATTTGTAGCATACAATATTTTTGTCCATCAATGGGGGAAATGAATTATAACTTATGTTGACAAATCCATGATTGTTTCCATATTTTCTATTTACACCATTCATGTTTCTTGAATAGTTGTTCCTTTCATTGATTCTGCAATTAATTGCCTTATGTCCAAAATTTTTGCAAGCATAAAAATGACCAAGAAAGAAATTTTGATACCTTGGAGTAAGTGACCTTCTTTGTGATGTAGTCCATCTGGTTTCATGATCTACTCTTCTGTAGTTTCCTTCATACTGATTGAAGCTTCTTTGATTCCTGAAGGTAGGAGGCCTTCTTGGATACTCATATCTTTTGTAATCATTCCTTCTTTATGGTATCCTGGTCCACTTCTCATCAACTATCCGTGTAGAGATTTCTTCAACCTTCTTGTTGGTATTTGCATCTTTTTTGTATGAAGTTTCACCCATGCATCCAAGATGTGTTAATTCTTTTGGCACTTGAGATTTTCTTAAGCTCTTCCTCAATAAGACAACTTTTGTTCAAGTTTCTTACAATCTTCTTCTTTCTTCATCATTTGGGCATTCCTTACTTCTCCTATTCTTCTTGATTCTTCGAGTAGAGTTTTCAAGGAAATGGTTTCTTCTCTTAGTTTCTCAAAGTCTTCTAATTGTTTCTTCAAGCTTTCAATTGTCTTTTCACAACTACCAAATTCACTTCTTAGTTTTCTATGTGTGTTTTTGAGCTTGTTATTTTCAATCTCAACATTCTTCATTTTTTTAAGATTCTCATCTTCTTGTTGAATCATTTATGCTTCATGATTTTCTTCTTCTTCATTGGAATTTTCTTCTTCAGTATCATCTATTTCAATCCTAGGATAAGGACATTCAAATTCAACATGTCCTACTCCTTCACAATTAAATCAAAAGAACTCACCTCTATTTGCTTCTTTGAAATCTGAGATGTTGTAATTTGCTTCAACTTCTTCTTCTTCAGCTTATTCCTTTGCATAAAGGTCTTGTAACTTGTCCCAAAGCTCTTTTGCTGATGCACATGATCCCACCTTGGATTTCATTGAATCTGTCAATCCATCCAGGATGGTATCTATTGCCAATTTGTTGTTCCTTCTTGCTTCCTTCAGAGCTGTAGTCTTTGGTTTCTTCAAAGCCTTGTATCCTGAAGCAACTGAGAACCAAATATCTGCCCCAATAAATTTCAAGTAAGTTTCCATTCTATTACTCCAGTATTCAAAATTGTTTCCATCAAATGGTGGAATCCCATTTGGAATGTTGTCTTCCATTTCTGCTTAGTATCTTCCTTCCAGTGGTTAAACTGTAATGAAGGTAACCTACTCTGATACCAATTGTTGATACCGAGAGGGGGGTGAATCAGTATCAAATACAATTTAGAAACTTTTTCAACTTATACTTCAACCAGATTATATATTCAATTATATCCAATGAACAATGAACAATAATAGAAGAGTTACACCGATACACCACAATACAACATGCACAATACATGAGAAATAATCAATAGTTATTGTTCAAAAGAAGTAATGACTTCCAAGGGAAGCTACAGCTTCCAAGTATAAAGGGAGGGATAAACCTCCAAAATGAATATATAATCCTGCAATATCAAGAGAGGGTTGACCTCTCCATCCTTGCCCCTTCCTTCCACCCAAGAATATATGAGAGATAATAAAACTTTACATTAAATTATCACCATCAACCAACCATCACATAGAACCTAATAATGCTTCCTGAGACTTCTTCAACTACTGCAATTCTTCACTTCTTGGAATACTTTGATCCTATAGATAATATTACTCAATGTATTCTATGAAACTCCTCAAAGTTTCACTCCTTGAATCCTCCCAGAAAAGGAGTTATAGAGAAAATGGTAGACCTTACTCAATTTTGGTTTATTCAAGAGAGCGAATTTGTACAGAATGCCCTGCGCTCAATATTTAACATCAGATTCTGAAATGTGTAGACAAAAAACTACAGCCCGTACTATATCCAATGCAATTAGTCTCACTTCATTTGGATTCTCTATGAATACATTATGATTGTTTTACCCGGAACACCTGTTAATGACTAGCTTCAGGACTAGTCAAAAACCTTATCTTCCATAGAGTGTATCTCCAAAATTATAGCAAATAAAGAGATGATATTTTTACCGCAGGTACCTAGAAACTCATCCTAGAGGGAACCAACTTACTAGGGAATTTTGTCACCCCCTTTGGTATGAACAAGTTAAAGAGCATAATTTCCAAGCAAACATTATGAAATAAAGGAGAGTTCAGTGCAACATATTCAAATGCTTCAAAAATCAGAGTGACACATACCATGATCCTCAGACTCATTACCTCATGGAGCAAGACCCACTGCTACTTGAGTACCAGGTATGTGGGATGGATGTTGTTGTTGTTGATAGATGGGATGCATTGGAGATAAGATGGGCCCTCCGGAGCCAAGCTCAAGTTCTCTAGCTCTTGGTACCCCATGTCTAGTACATGTGGGCCTCAAGACATTATCTCCTTAGTTATCCCTAGGATAAGGGATAACAGAACCCAAAAACTACAAAGGTAGTGTATAACCGATATGTGGTATTTATAGAAAACAAAGACGTTGTCAAACAAGAAGTCCTACCAAGGAAGGAAGCATCAGAGAAAATATAATTCGAGTTGAAAGATGTTGAATCATACTCTACAGAAGAACATGAATCAAAATAAGAAGATCCTCATACTCCAGTATTGAGGAGACCGATTCGAGAAATAAGGCAACTGGAAAGGTATACTCCACCTTGTTTCCGTTAAATTTTTTCTTTCTCTATTATTGATGATGATCCTATAATTGTTAGGGAGGCAATAGATTCAAAAAATGGAAAACTATGGAAAAGGGCCATGGTTGAATATCTTGGTGCTGCAAATTTCATTTTGGGCATGGAAATTAAAAGAGATTGAACAAACATGAAACTCTGGTTAAATCACAAGAAATACGTTGAGACAATATTAGATAGGTCTAATATGCATGAATGTAAATCGGTAAAGGTTCTTATTCCTTACGTGTAAGGTTATCTATGGATCAATATCCCAAGACACAGGAAAAGGAAGAGAACATGTCATGTGTTATGTATGCTAGCGCAATTGGAAGTTTGATGTATGAAATGGTTTGTACTAGACCAGACAATGCACATGCAGTGGGAGTTTTGAGCAGGTACATGTCAAAACTAGGGAAGGAGCATTGGATAACAGTAAAGAGGGTTTTCAGGTATTTGTGTGGCACTACTAGTTATTTATTGTGCTACCAAGGAAGACCAAGATTGGATAGAGAGTTAGACATACATGACTTTGTTGATGCAAACTAGGCTTGAGATCTGGATCACACAAGATCTACAAACAGGTATTTGTTTAATTCATGTGGAGGAGTAATCGGTTGGATGAGCAAAATACAGTTTGTAGTGGCACTCTCAACTATAAAAGATGAATACATGGTAGCCACTCATGCAAGCAAGGAAGCAATATGGTTACAAAGATTGTTTTCAGGTATTGGGTTGGTACAACGAGCTGTAAGGATAGATTGTGGCAGTCAGAGTTGTTAAGAGGAAAATCCCTCTATGGCATGGGGTAAACCACAACAGACGGAATGACTACATAAATCAACTATAATCCCACGTATGCTATATAAATGAAAATTCTAACAAGACAAGATAAAGAGCCTACCTCGTCCAGACATTCGATGAAGACCATCGTTGAGCATGTGACTCAAAGCTTTATACCTGCAACTTGTCCTCAACAGCCAAGATACGCAAGCATATGGTGATACTATATAATGTTAGCACATACAATAGCATAATCCATTAACATTTATAACAAATACGCCCATGGAATAATAATTCTAATATTTGCAAGATATCAATTGGACGAGAAAAGAGTATTTCTATTAAAAATGGTCAACATAAGTGTATAAGTGACATGTCGGCACGTCTCGAAATCGAGAAACTAAGTCCCTTCCAACTGGGCCTCCACCACTTCAATCCTCCACCAAAGGCAAGCTTATATAAGAGAGACAATTAGGTTCTCCATCAAAGAGGGAAGAGCTTGGGGGATGAACAATGTGTTCAAACTTTAAAGGACAAAGGGATGCAGACTCAATGTGAAGTGAAAATTTCTCCAGAGTATCTTTGCTCTCAAAAGTTGAATTCTCTCCTCTTCCACGGTTTGGATATGACTTAATTTATAGCCTTCAAATGGAACTGAAGGGCCGAGTCAGAATGTTTCCAATATATGGAAGTTCAAGGATCATGGATCTCGTGACGTGACAGGCAAACCATACAAAATTTTTAATTTTGAGCACTAAACTTAATGTACGCGTGCTGTAGTGGTGCAACCTACATATACGCATATTGTCTAACTTGTAGGGTGCGTATATGTGGAAAAATATGATTTTTTGGCTCTGAGAAGTGCAAAAAAGGGGACTTTGCACAGGGAAATGGAAAGGCCCTCTGAGCAAGTTGCATGGGGTGAGGAAAAACTTGCTATAACAAAAGTGTAATCTTTATGGCGAAGAACCCAACTTATTATTCAAAGACAAAGTATATTGATGTTCAATATCACTTTGTGAGAGACATGGTTGAAGAAAAGAATGTGTTGTTAATGAAGTTGGACACTTTAAAGAATGTTGCAGATTCATTAACAAAATCTGTGAGCACTGAGAAGTTCTCTTGGTGTAGAGGATCTATGGGCATTGTTGCTCTAGAATGTTAACTATGTAACCCTCTAACCCCCTATAAGCAAAGAAAACAACAAGTGGGAGAATGTTGGATATGTGTTATATTATTTGAACGACTAGAGCTAGTGTTCGCGTTGCACCGAGGGGTGGGGGGTACTAGCGCTCCCCTGTGCAAGGGTTCGGGGGAAACACTCTCATTTTTTTTTGGCGTATTTTATGTCTGGTTTTTGGCAGTTTTTCGACACATGGTTTTCGTCGATGGTTTTCTAATTTCGGTTAAAGAATTAGGGTTGTTGACTAATCCGGGTCAATGGGTTAGGGTTTTGGGATGCCACAAGATATTATGTATTGTATTGTATTGACAATGAAGATATGAAGAATATAATATTAGAGGTGCGACTCTGAACAGGTTGTTGGTTTTCCCGATTTGGGTTTCCAGGGTAAAAATCTATGTGTAATGTGTGATTGTGTGCCATTGTATCTTTTCTGTTTTATTAAGAATATGTTTGCAATAATTAATTGTAAAAGGTTAAAGTCTACACTCACTATCCTCCTTCTCCTACTTTCTCAATATCCTCCTCCTCCTGCTTTCTGGGTAATTTTAGCTTCAAATCCAAGTTTTCGAGAATTAACATGATTTGTTGTAGTTTGTTTTTCATCTCCTCTAAATCATTCTCCATGACATAGTTATTTTTCGTGTGAATGTTCCAATGCTTTCATTCTTAAATTGAAATCACTATATACTTAATTTTCTTCTCCTTTCACAATTGGTCTAAAGTAATTAACTAAAGTGATTAACTATGAGTTCTAGCTCCTTCAACATCTTCTAGTTGGAGATTTAAAAGTAATGTACCTCAACACAATAAAAAACAAGACGATCAATAAATATCTTAAAACTTAAACTTTATTAAAGATAATAAATTACAACTATGGAACACACAAATTATCTTACCATATGCCATAGTGCATTGAATATAAATTAAGGAGGATGTGTTTGGAAGGTGATTTTTCCCATTTCCAATAGAGGATTTGATCTCCCCATGCCCATTATTAATCTCTTTCATATTTTTCAACGAAGTGTATTTTCCTAACGTTTTACTATGAATGACATAGAGTTGATAATAGGTGTAGGCTTATAAATCTTTCTAAAATATTTTATGAAAGAAGAAAATGGTGAAATTTAATAATTTAGGTTATTTTTTCTAACTATAAGCAACAATATTAGGTTACTTTAATGGTAAATACGCAAACAAACAAACAAATACAAGATTGATTGATATAATAATTTAGGTTATTTTTTCTAACTATAAGCAACGATATTAGGTTACTTTAATGGTAAATACACAAACAAACAAATAAATACAAGATTGATTGATATTTTGAATTTACTAGGATGATCTTAAACATCCAAGTTGTTAATTCCAGTAATTTCTATCCTATCAAATATGCATTGTAATTTTTATCCTATCAAATATGCATTGAATTTTTTTGCTATCAAAATATTTACAAACTAAACGCGTTGGTATACATTTGGTCTATGGATAATGTGATTAAATAAACATTCTTAGTAATTCGTTTCATTAATAATGAAACGTGTCAATAAGAAAATGGAGAAAAAGAGACCAAGACTAGAACTTCATTGTGTATGTTTTCAAAATATCATTCTCACACATCTACTAGAACTAAGGGATGTAAGGGCCTTTCTTTTATCGTGGATGACTTTCATAAAAGAATGGGTGAATGGGGTTTCAAGCCCCCAGTTTTTTGAGTCCCTATGCACCTAGAATTATTAGTTGTCGATTGAAAGTTTAATTGTTAAATTTCATTGTCAAATGCATCTAGAATTGTTAGTTGTCAATTGAACAATTTAATTGTTAAATCTTATTGTCAAATATAAAATGTCACTTTTACGATAACTTTTTGATGTAGGTTTGTGTGTAAAATGTTATTATGTACCACATCATCTTAGTCATGGAATTTTATGTAGCTTTTCATAAACAACTGTGGTTGAATGAAGATGTATATAGAACAATAAACCTAGATACTTGAAGATGTGTAAGATGAAAATGCTTCTAACATTGATGTTGTCTATAGGATTCAATTGCTACTTTATTTTGGAGATTGTCCGGTGAATGTGTTGTGACCGATGGAGAGTTAGTTGGATTAGAACTCTAAAAAGAGGTAAGAATTGAGAGTGTTCATATGCTTTCTCAAGGGATGTGGATGTGCCATGAGGTGGAGAAATTCTTTAAACCAATTAAATAAAGTGTTGACTTTATCCCCATGAAGTTCGAGGACAAGTTCAAATATTTTGACCACGATTTCAAAAATATTTTTGATGGCCCACTCTATTGTAAGCATGGTTTGGAACGAGGTTCATTTTCTATATGATGATTTAGGGTTCGTGGAAGTGAAAAAAGGGATTGCCCCTATTTCATATCAATGCTTAGTTCACATTCTTGTTGGCCTTGTGTTTCAATTTCATAAACTAGGTCTTTCATATATTTGTGGTGCCTTTCTATGTAGAATTTTTCTTATATGCAATTCTTATCTTTAATTCGAAGTGATGATGCACAAATATTAAGTACAACTATGGTTTGTGTTTGGGGTGAATTAAGGAAGGCATTTGATTGTGGTTCTAAAGACAAACCTTCTTAATGGATACCTCTTTTTTTCCTCCTTTCAAAAGTTATCACCTACCGTATAAACAAGATTTTAAAAACTCGACACCCATGATCCAAACTTTAATTAAATTATATTTAAATTTTATTAGTCACTGTCGTAGGCATAGAGGGACTATAGTGATCGATAATTCGTTGACTTCATATTAGTTTGTCCTTTGACCATAAATATTTGCATATTATCTATTGTTGGAACCAGGGAACTGAAAACATCGATTTTTATATAATAAAAAGTACCATATTTGTCATGATCTGATTGGACAACGGAATAGAGGTCTTATTGTYGGTTTTGMTATTCMCAATGTTATATATSTTGGCATATCCAAAGTATTTGATTGTATATGGTCTTTTTGAATCATATATTTTCTTATGCATTGGTCGAAGGTGGCTTAATGCTAGCATTAGTTCGAATGTTTGGTTTAACATTTTCTACTAGGTAAATTTATGGCAATGTTTGATATGCTGGCATATCCAAAGTTTGGCCTTCGAATACATTCTCTATTGTTCAAACTATTGTTACATAAATTATAATAAATTTTTGGGATACGTCAGAGACTTGCCACATTGCATTTTTTTCTTAAATGTTTACAGAGCATTTCTGACAGACTTAAATGTTTACCTAACAGGCTTGGCAGCGTTGAATGTTTACTTAGCAAGCTTGTTACAATACATTTTCTTCCGTTTTATTTATTTATATGCTTCAACGCCATTGCTGGTTCAGTAGTTCATGCTTGTTTTTTGCATCTCCACTGATTTCTTAATTGCTTGTTGTTGTTGTTCTTGTTTGGTTGTTCATGTTGTTGCAGTTCGCACGTTTGGGGTTCTGCAATCGCGATTGGAACTACGTCATTCCTAGTGGACTGGTTGTTGCTTGCTTGTTTGTTCGTTGTGTGTTGTTTATTGTTGTTTGATTCGACTTTGCAGGGTTCAGGTCCTGCAGCTGCAGTTGGGCCTTTTGGTGCTTCTTAATTGGGTTGTTATTTGCTGCTTGTTCTTGTTTGCCTAGGGTTTGCAATGTTGGGATGCTGCTTCCGCAGTTGGATCTGTTGTTACATTCTTTTGCAGTGGACTCTTCATAAAATACTATTAAGATAAAATAACATACAAAAAAAATTGCAGTCGATGTAAATTACATCTCTTACGCATTGGACTAGAGTTTGTCAGCCTCAAACTATATTTCATAGATGGCGATGTTTTTTCCATAGTTTATGTCTTACTATGGTTTCATAGTTATGAGAGTAAGTTTTTCCGTATGAGTGATATAGTTGTTCTCTCCTCTTTTTTTTCCTCTTGTAAACTGCGTTTTTGGTTCTATAGTTTCTCACATTTCTGTGGTCATTCCGACCGACCGTCGTTCAGTTGCATACTTAACCAGTTTTATGGACGCGGCTTCGCAGATAGGTGCTATCAAATTATGACAACTTGTGTTTGGAGTATACATCTTGCACCCAGAACTTCTGTGCTCTACAATTCGACCCCGCACTCCTTGAAGTCGCAATCGTGCCTCTGCCTGCGATGAGTTTGTCTATCCTACCTACCTTTCCATACTTAGTCAAGTTTTCAAAGTTTGGCAGGTTGACGCGTTTCTGGTTTCAGAAAATTTAAAAGCGTTTGTCGCTCCCGTCCATCCCCGCTACCTTTCGCCCTTCCCAATAGACATTAATTATGATTTGAAAAGTCACAACCGATCAGACAGGTTCGAAAAGATTGGCTTTAATAAGCGAAAAGCTCGAGGACATCTCCCATTAAAATGAATAGACATGCGACTATTATGGGATCTGGTAATTTCTTTTGCTTGCATTTTGAATTTGCAAAAAAAATAAAATAATAATAATTGGCTCTTTTGGTTTTCTTAAAGGCTTCGGCATAGTGCACAAACGTGTCACCCACAGAGGCCTTGACGTCATGTCCCTCTTTAATATTGTGCATATCTTAGATGTTAGATTTGAGAATCTGATCGGATATGGGAATGTTAATACGTGCTATTAGTCAGTATTCAACGTACATATTCGAAAAAGATTGGCATTAATAAGCGAAAATATCGAGAACATCTCTCATTAAAATGAATTAACACAAAATATACGGAAGATCATCTAGCGTTGCTTTTAAATACTTGTTGCCATTTCTCTCTATCATCAAAGAGTTGCGCTCTAGCGTTCCTTCGTTCTAATGGTCCTGGTCATGGACAAGTAAGACAAATTAGAGATGTGATTGAGGTCCAAATGAAAGAAGAGAGACTGGTTTTATGTGACGTGAGCTTTGAATAAAACCAAAAAGTTATGTTATCCAACATAAACTCAGAGAGGAGGACAAAAAAAGAACAAGTATCTTCTGGTTGGTGTTCTCCCTGTATTCGATGCTTTGGTTGGTTGAAAAGTTTGCCTGGATATTTGTTTGTTGAACTTTTTTGTTTTCTTGTTGGGAGTTGTAATGGATTTTTAGGTCACGAGCAAAATACTTCTTTGTTGAAGTATATAATTTCTTCCAACAAAATAGATTTGGCAAGTGTATTGATTTCTGCAGATTGCACAAGAATTTCTCTTCCTCGGGGGCGTCGCACTTACCATGGCTTGCAAAATGGTCTGTGATGTTCGTAAACGATGTGAAATATTACTCCATTTGCGAATGTAACCAGAGGCGAGTAACAAAAACTGTATGGGTGGATAAAACAACATATTACCACTACAAAAGTTTCTATTTCAAAGTTTTTTGAGCTACTTCTGGGTGTGGTAACTGACTTGACAGAAAGCCATGTTCTTAATCAAAGTTTGTTCACTTTCCTCTGGATGTAGTTGCAGACTCCACATATTTGGTGTCACCTCCGAACATTCCATACCTTTTTGTGGGCCGCCGTATTTGCCACTACTATAACAAAAGATATATTCTGATGCGATCTGCAACATTTGATACACTTGCCAGATCTGTGCTGATGCATTCTGCAGCATTTGATACACTTGCCAGACATGTGTTGCCCGAAGAAGCCATGTACTTCATGTTGATTAAGGTTGGTTGTCATTGATGTTAACCCTTGAAGAAAGCCTTGTAGCACAAAGGTTGAGTAATGGACCCAAGATTGTTTGATGTAAAGATGAATCATTATTGTCTTGTCATGGCTGATAATAAGTAGAAATGGATTATCTCCAAAGTGTTCCCCTTATGGTGAAATCCCTCACGGGAAGACGCTTTGTGGATTTAGTTATCCTAGAAGTATGGTTAGAGAACCCATGCTTATTTGTGGAATAATGAGATGAAGGTTAGTGAATTTGTCATTGAAACTATCCTATATGGATAGTGCTTGTCATGCCATTTATGGTGGTATGTGGAACGTCACATAACTCCTCACGGTTAGAGAGTTATGGCCATGAGAAGTTGGAGAACCCGGGTTTGGGTAATGGACCCAAGTTTGTTTGGGTAATGGTATGAGTTTTGATATATTTGCAAGTAATACTATTGTATATGGATGGTACATGTCATTCCATTTCTGGTGGTATGTGGAACGTCACATAATTCCTCACAGTTTGAGAGTTATGGCCTTACGAAGTTAGAGGACCCTCTTATGTCATCTAGAAGCCCCAAAAGGTCAAAGTAGTCAAAGTGGTTTAGGAGATTTTAGAAGATAAATAATAAAGTGAATTGATGAGTGTACTATAATTCAAAGTGAATACAAAATAAATTATTTAAATAATAAATTTAATGGAGAAATTAGAAGTGGGTTAACCCTAAAATAAGGAAAGTGGGCAAAGTAACCTAGAAGATGTTTTTAAGGAAGCTACTTGGAGAGTATAAATAAGAGGCAAAGCTCTCTCATTTTAGACACACTTGAGCATATTGAATACCTATAGGTCTCTGAGGTAATGAAAGCATATCTAAGTCGAATTTCTGAGGGAAGGTGAAGAAAAGAAGGCCGGAATTCAAGGAAGGATAAATTCTTTTGATGATGTTTTCTAAGGTATGTTATTTACAGGTCATCTAACCATTTTCGCAATAACTTTATTTCTAGAATGATTCAGACCTTGAAATTGCTATATCATTGATGAAATATATCCAAGTATCTGTGGTAAAACATTTAGCTTGTGGGTCGTTGTATTTTTGGAGTTACACTCCATGGAAAATAAGGTTTGTGGCTAGTCCTGAAATTAGTCAAAAACAGGTGTTTCAGGTAAAAACATCATAACTTCTTCATAACATATCCAAATTTAGTAAGACCAAATGTGTTGGTTAGAGTAAAGTCTGTAGTATACTTTTTAACAGTCTCAAATCAATTCAACAAATATTTCGTGTGGGGCACGCTCTACAAGGTCGCTCTCTAAAATAAGCCAAAATTCAGCAAGGTATGCCATTTTTGCTATAACTACTTTTCTGAGAGGTTTCAAGTAGTGACACCTAAAAGAATTGCATAAAACACATTGAAGAACATTGTATATCAGTTTCATATCTTTATTCATTACATGTACAAAGTTATGATTATTTCAAGTTAGGGTTGTTGACTAATCCAAAACTAGTCATGTGAGACCAAATAAAAGT